>OZ030026.1:46711420-46973920 GCA_964023405.1 Apodemus agrarius | reverse complement strand
CATTAAGATCTTGGTGTGGGTCCTGTTGTATGTTAGGCCCTGGCACCGAGGGTCAGGGACCACCTGTTCCACTCAGAACACCAAATGTCTGTGATGCAGCCCCTGTCACTAGGTCTGAGGTGTTAACTGTGACCATGGAAAGCCTTCAAGGCCATCTGGCGTAGTGGAAAGGACATAGATTTAAACCCAGTCACTGGGAAGGAAGGACAAGAGCCTTGTATCCCGAGCTGCTATAGTTTAGGGTAAACAGATTATCTCCGCTCAACCCCACACATAGTTAACTCCTCCGTGTGTCCCCCTTGTCGCACTGTGACTCGGTTTCTCTAGCTGTACAAAGTGGGTGCTGACGAAACGGTTCTTCTCTTGCCTGGGGAAGGCACGTTTGCAAAAATCCTCGGGACAGGTATGCCCTGGAGAAACATCTGTTCTTTCAGACCCAGCCCTTGTGTGACCCCTGGGATGTGCTTACCTCATATTAATAAATTATGAGTAGTAACAACAGTCTTTTTCTTAAAAACAAAAACAAAAACAAAAACAAAAACAAAAAAACAGCTATTCCTGTCTCCCCATTCAGTAACTACTTCTTAAGGATAGCTTCAATAAACAGATTTTCAAAAGCACCAAGGCCATAGATGGTATCCCATAGCTTTAATGAGCCTATTATGTATTTAAACCTCCACTTACCTCTCCATTAAATGGGTAGCCTCATGAGGCCTCCTTGGTATTATAGTGTGGGGTAAGAATTCTGCATAAGCAATGAATGCCGCACAACTGTAATGTAACACCCATCCTCTCCTCTACCCACTTCATCCTATCTCCCTGCCTCTGCTTCATCCCCACCACGAGCCCTGTCATCTGTACCTTTAAAGTACCAGGGAAGCCACCCTCCTATTGCCCTGTGCGTCCTGGCTTCTCCACCTCGCCCTTCGCAGCTGTCCCAGGATCCCTCACACTCCCCTGCCCATGTCCTCCGTGTGTCTCAGGACAGTCCATGTTCCTCCTCCTCCTCCTCCTCCTCCTCCTCCTCCTCCTCCTCCTCCTCCTCCTCCTCCTCCTCCTCCTCCTCCTCGCCACCCCACCCCCTGCTGCCCGCCCCAGGGCACCTGGCAGGAAACTCTTCCCTTCCCTTCCCGCCCTATTCCCTTAGGTGACATGCGGTGCGCAGGGGTATTATTTCTCTTGGCACAGGTATCCAGCTGTCAGAGAGACAGATAGGTCTTGGCTGCGAGGCGGGAAAGGAGGCAAGGAAGTGAGACCCGAATGGAAAAAGGCCCCTGGCCAGGAGCTTGAAGAGGTGAGGAGGAGGGCGTGAACAGACACAGCAAGGGAATCGAGTAGAGTGCAAAAAACAAAAACAAACAAAAAACACAACCACAGATCTTTGAGGATACAGACCTCGGACACCCCCTCTTCTTACTCAAGGGAGCAAGTCACACGCACAAAACAGGGGGCCGGGAGAGGCGCCAAGGTGAAAGGTTATCTGGCCTGAAGTCTCATTTCTGATTAATTTTTCGTGTGTGTTTTTTCACCTTCGAAACAGAAGATGGGATTGTGATAAAGATCGCATCCATCACTGAATATCCCTAGCTACTACAACAGCCCCAGTAAGCTGCTAGGAAGCCCTACGTAGCATTAGCTCGTTTCCCTACTTTATTATCTATCGAAGCACTCCATCAAAAGTGTAAAAATAGCTGGACCTTGCCGTGGCATTTGTGTAAGAAAGCACAAATGACCGGATCCCTGGCACATGCTGTCCGGCTGGGCTAACCAATCTGTGAGCACCAGATTCAGAGAGTGAGAGTCTGTCTCAAAAGATAAGATGGGGAGATTGAGGAAGACACCCCATGTTGACCTCAGACATCCATGCACATGCAGGAGTGTGCGCGCATATGCCTGTATGTGCACACAGTACAGAGAATGCAGGTTATAGGTTTGAAAGCTAGAGAGATTTCATCTCAAATTCTACCTTGACTGCTTGACTGGCTCTGAGAACTTGGTTTGGAAACACTTCTTTCAGCTCCCAAACCTGTGAAGTGGCCATGGTACAATCTTCCTTACCTTGCCCTGAGTGACATCTGCAAGTTTTTTTCTCCACCCCAGTGTGTGTGTGTGTGTGTGTGTGTGTGTGTGTGTGTGTGTGTCTGTGTGTGTGTGTCTCTGTGTGTGTGTCTGTGTGTGTGTGTGTGTGTGTGTGTGTGTGTGTCTGTGTCTGTGTCTGTGTATGTGTCTATCTGTGTGTGTGTCTATATCTGTCTATGTGTGTGTGTGTGTGTGTGTGTCTGTGTGTGTCTGTGTCTGTGTGTGTCTGTGTCTGTCTATGTGTGTGTGTCTGTGTGTGTGTCTGTGTGTGTCTGTGTGTGTGTGTGCCTGTGTCTGTGTCTGTGTCTCTGTGTGTGTCTGTCTGTCTGTCTGTCTGTGTGTCTGTGTGTGTGTGTCTATGTGTGTGTCTGTGTGTGCATGTGTGTGTCTGTGTGTGTGTCTGTGTATGTGTGTGTGTCTGTGTGTCTGTGTCTGTGTGTCTGTGTGTCTATCTGTGTGTGTGTCTGTGTCTGTGTGTGTCTGTGTGTGTGTGTGCCTGTGTCTGTGTCTGTGTCTCTGTGTGTGTCTGTCTGTCTGTGTGTGTCTGTGTGTGTCTGTGTGTGTGTGTGCCTGTGTCTGTGTCTCTGTGTGTGTCTGTCTGTCTGTGTGTGTCTGTGTGTGTCTGTGTCTGTGTCTCTGTGTGTGTCTGTCTGTCTGTGTGTGTCTGTGTGTGTCTGTGTGTGTGTGTCTATGTGTGTGTCTGTGTGTGCATGTGTGTGTCTGTGTGTGTGTCTGTGTGTGTGTGTCTGTATCTGTGTGTGTATGTGTGTCTGTGTCTGTGTGTGTGTGTGTGTGTCTGTGTGTGTGTGTGTTTGAGCTGAAGAAATAAAAGTAGAGGAGAGATGACACTACCTTCTTGGATTCTTCTGCCTCTTATGCAGAATTTGGGTGAATCAGAAAGCCTCTAGGGCACCAACCAGCACTCCCAAGATGGGGGAGGGTGGATAAGAAAAGAAAAGACCAGAGTGTCTGAGAGACAGGGCAGCAGCCATAGGGTTGTCCCTGATCTGTGGACAGGTCACTGGCTGAGGAGTTGGAATGTCTGTGTCATGCGGATCTGCCCTCTGACTTCGGGGCCTTTGCTTCTCCTCCACAGCACGGGCATTTGGGGGAGAATCGGATGAAGGAAGGTGTATGAGCCTGGAGAGTTAGCCAGAATCCTTCTGTTTGCTCTGGACAGAAATAAACTGACAATCAGGTTAAACAAAAGCAGGGGCAGTCTCAGACCAAGCAGCATCTACATGTGGCTCAGTTTCCTAGTCACAGGACACCCCCTCCCCAGCCTAGCTCACTCCCCACAGGCTCCCAGCCTTGCCCCCACCTCATACGCTCCAGCCTTGCCCCGCCTCTCTAATTCCCTTCTCTCCACCACCCATGTTCAGCCCCTTTTTTTCCATCCCAGCCTCAACCATTACCCACAAAGTTTATTCTACTTCATTTCACCTAAGTCCTGTTTGCTTTTTCAAAAACACGGCTTCATTCCATACCCCACCCCTACCTCCCCATAAACTGGGTCCGTGGAAAGACAAACCCTGGAAATAGAAACCTCATCAATCCTTTGGTCAGGACTTTGACAGGCTTGCTTAGGCTTTTCGAATCCTCACCCTTATCTGATCATTTCCAGTGTTTACTCCTCCAGCCAGTAGGGCTACTACTGTTTGTGTAGATTGAGGTCAGTCAAATTTACTTTCCAGTGAGCAACAGTTAAACATCAGCTTCCTAGGAAGTTTCTGGAAGGGCGGTCAGATCTAGGTTAGGAGATACGACATTCCACTTGTGACACTCTGGAAAGTGGCCTCAGGTCCCTCATTCAGCCTTCACCCCACCTGAACAGGTCCACATATAAACAAACCCTGTGTCTCCAGCTCCCTGCCTCCACCAGTCCCCAGAATCAATATGCACCACCACCCCCCATACAATGGGAAACTGGGCCATCCTACATGTCTTGACGCAGGTATGACCCCAGGAAATAGGTCCCTTTTTCTCTATCCCCATGATAATTTAGCAAAAACATAATGTCCTGGTTAATTTAACTTTCAATTTGACATAGCCTAATGTCATCTCAGAAGAGATCCTCAGCTGAAAAACTGCCTAGATTAGATTGGCCGACGGGCATGTTTACAGGGGTGTCATAATTGGTAATTGGTATAAGAAAAGCCCAGCCCACTGTAGGCGGCACCATTCCCTAGGAAGGTGGCCCTGAACCGCATAAGAAAGCAGCTGACTATAAAGTTAGCCTTCAACTCATCTAGCAAGCAGAATTCTCTTAATTTCTGATGTGCTTCTTTGGTTGGGGCTAATGCTGCATAGAATGGTAAGGAGGCCTGCCTCCAAGTTCCTGTCTTGACTTTCCTCCAGGGTGAACTGTGACCCAGAATGTGAAACAAACTCTTTCCTCTCTTAACTTGTCTTTGGTCATGGTATTTGTGACCGTGGCAGAATGAAATTAGAATGCCCCATGCATTGTGGCCGTGTGTGTCTATTCTTAATTATGAACTTCTTAGGGTTAGAAACTGTTATCGTCTCTTCCTCCCTCTCGAGCCATAGATCCTGGCACACAGTAGGTGTGCAAAGACTGTAAAATGTAATGGGACATTATCTTCAAAAGCACTGCATGTGAGCAAGCTTTATAGTTCACTCAGGACCTGCTGGCTGAGTTACCATATTCTGTGTGTTCTACTGCTATGTAACACCATAGCTCAAAATGACAATAATGGTCTTACTACCTCTGCCAGTGTCTGTGAGTCAGCAAGTTGGGAGGGGCTTGGCCCACTCTGGCTCTGGGTCTGGCACTGGGCTGCTATCTGACAAGGAAGCAGGAGCCAGGAGCAGCTGTAGGGGACACTGGCAGGACAGCAGGTGGCATCCTCTTTATGGGGCCTCGGGCCTTTTGTGCGGTGCCTAGGTCTGAACTCGGTTGGGCTCCCTCACAGCAGGGTGGCCTCAGTTCAGCTGTGTGGCTTACATGGAGACACCAAGTTCAATCTCTGGTACCCACATAGTGGAAGAAGAGACCCAACTCCCCAAAGTTGTCCTCTGACCTCCACATGTGAGCCATGACACACACATGCGCATACACACACACACACACACACACACACACACACACACACAGGGGAGAGGGGGGAGAGGTAATAATGATTAAAAGAAGCTATAATTAAAAATCGATCCACGCTGGAACTCATTCATGTTCTTTCTGAGCAGATTTGCCATGCTCTGCTCTGGCCCCTTACACACCTCCACGGAGACACTGATCACAGTGATCTGTCGCCATTCACCCCTCTCTGCCTGCCTCCTTTCTTAAGTGCAGTGTTCTGTCTTAGGTCAGTATGGGCATCCCGTGAGTGCAGTATCATCAGAAGTCCAGAAGAGGGTGCTGGAGTCCCCAGGGACTGGGGTTCCATGATTTATAAGCCACCTGGTGTGGATCCTGTATACTACAAGTCCCCTGCAAGAGAAGCAAGTCCTCTTGACCTCTGACCATCTCTCCCACCCCAGGACCCTTTCTCAACTGTTCTTCCTGTTCTCAGTGCCTAGGACACTGTCCAAATAATACAGTAGTATTATCTGATGTAAATAATACAGTAAGGGAGAGTGATGGTTTTATAAGAATGAATATACAAACAAATTTGAACAGGGTGGACTGATATTATTCCATATATTTTTTTCCAAAGAGAATAACAGAATCTGACATTCCTAAAACAAGAACTCTTTCAGAAAGCAACAACAACAAATAATCAGAACCGACCCATGTTTTCACTGGAAATTCCACAAAGACCTGGGGACTCCTTATCCCTTGGCTTCTGGAGTTCTCCATAAACTCTCCACTCCGAAGCCTCTGTTGGATTCAGAAAGCCTGTCTTGCTCTACTAGGCCAACAGCCAGAGGCTGCAGGGCCTCCAGACATAGACACAAACGTGCAGGGTGGAGTCCATGATAGCAAGGATCCAGGCCCAGCTGGAGGACAGCCATGGGCTCTGCTGGAGCAAGAGGCTCCAGGAAGCAGAGGAAGAAGGAAGCCATCAGGTTGGCAAACCCCACCCCTCTTCCATTTCCCAAGAGGTCAGGCAAATGCCATCAGATGATATTTTTTTTCAGACATGAACAGGGGCTCTCATAGGATTCTTTCTAAGAGGAGACAGCTCACTACACACACACACACACACACACACACACACACACACACACACACACCATTCTTTTAAAATTCAAACCTCAGAGACGCCAGGTTGTGAGATTCACTCCTTTCAAATTCTACACCCAAAAGAAATGGCCACCCAAAGACCCAGGCTAACATGCCCCACCCCACACCCCACACCCCCACACCCCGCCCCTGACTTTTTCTGAGGTTAGAGTCCCACATAGCTTCAGGCATTTCTGAGGTACAGAGGGGTGCTTGGAGGCCAGAGGTCTTTGCTAGCATGAGGGAACCTAGTTTGCTGAGTCTGGCCCAAATATGTGTTGCATCTCTCTTTCTGAATATCCTTCCCAGAACGCTAGAGCACTTTGTTTTCCATTCCCCCCTGAACATAGCTGGGTTGAGAACTTTCCAATGTCTCGCTCTCTGCCATTTAACACACACGGCAATAAAACGCAGAGCCATTTTCCATGATCTTTAGTTAATGATGCAGTGTCTGGCAGCGTCTCCATCGCCCAAGCCATCCTTGGGAAAAGCTCTCATTCAAACACTCTAGAAGTTGTTTTGCACTGACGGGTCCTTAGGCTTGGACAATTCTCGGGCAATCTGGATCTTATTTTAACCGAAACTCGTTTATTCTCCTCAGAACAAAAGAATTCCAACAATCCGACAGTCCTTCACGCTGCTATGTCACCAGCCAGAGAGACTTCCTGCACTCTGAGAAACAAGGCAGTGTGGCTTGGGAGGTCAGAAATAGAACTGATGCCTGGTGGTCGCTGGGGGCATCTGTTTCTAATTGTTCTCATCCGTCAAGCGAGGAGCCACACAGTCAGAAATTGAACTCCAGTGTACATTACTACCGAGAGCTTTCAGACTAGATGTAATCCCAGAGCTATACGCCCCATTCCAACGGCAACCCACACATGATCCGCACCGGGCAGGAAAGCAAGAACATTCTCCATTCAGACCTCAGAATGCAGAATCAGATCAAGAGCCCATATGTGAAAGGGCATCCTTGGAGTCTGTTCTCAGAAGACTACAGACATCTAGGGTGGCTGGTGATGCCTCACTTCAGGATCTACGTAACAGCCACCTAGTTGAAGACTGATGCCCCAAGACTTCTGAAACCCAACATAAACCCCTAACCCGCCTGAATCTTTTAGAAGAATCAGAAGCTATTATACTAATAGGTAAATTTCCGTTATTTGAAGGCACCATCCTGGGGACAATGGTCTATTCTTTGTCATTTTGTGTCCTCATCCTTCCTCTAAGATATCTTCCCCCAGCCCCTTCTTCTTTACCTCACTCAGTTGGGCCACAGGCAATTGGCAATCACTGACTCTGCGTTACCCTCATCCCGAGGGTTACTAGAGAATACAGTTCTTACCTCTCAGAGAGCTCTGAGTCATGCTGCAGTAACAAATGTACCCAGAACAGAATGTCTTAAAAATGACCAAGGCTTATTCTGAACATGCTTCTTATCCATTGAAGATTGGTGAAGCGCTTTGATCACATAATCTGTAGTCGGGATATACAGGTCCTGGGATACAGGATAATAGAGGTTGAACTATATAGAGTGTAAGAACAGAAGACTCCTGGTGGGGGGAAACAGGGACATGCACAGGAGTTACTGTGGAATGGTCATGCTGAGCTGGGTCAGGGAAACCTTTGGGAGAATGGGACGACTGAGCTAAAACACTGACGATGGAGACCAGGAGGTCTTGGGAGTCTCTTGTGGCAGAGCACACCAAGAGGGACCAGTACTGTCAGCACCATATATCAAGATGAGGCTTGTTGCATGCAAAGAGCTAGACAACAGCCAATGTTGCTGGACCCCAAAGAATGGGGGAGGAGGAAGAGGATAACAAGGTGTTAAGGTAGTCGGGAGTAAGCATGTATATTAATCTCTGTCTTGGTGTTGTGACCAAGTGGGGGGAGGGGGCAGTGGATTCCAGGTCATGGTGCCAGAGGGTTACAGCATGTCACAGTATAGAAAGCAAGGCAGAGCTCATGCAAGGAGAATGTTGGCGCTTCCCACTGCATGGCAGGCAGGAAGAAGGTTGGCACCAGAGTAGGTACCACAGGCTGGCACCAGAGGCATGTGCAACCTTCACGCCATAGACCTGCCCTTCACCCGACCCCACGTCATAAAGTCTCTACAGCTTTCAAAATAGTACCACAGACTAGAGGTGAAACATGTAGCACCGAGCCCGGTGGGAAAACGTTCAACTCAAGCCCTAACATTCCATCACTGGTCCCCAGAGGCTCATGGCCATTCATGATGCAGAAGTCATCCTAACATCACAGCTTTCAACAGTCTCAACACTGTTCAAAATCCAGAAGTATCTTCTGAGACTCAAGACAAACTATTAGCTCGGTAAAGCAATGGCAGTACCTATAAACAATGGAATTGTATTTTTCCATAAAGAAGAATAAGTATCACCGGGCGGTGGTGGTGCACACCTGTAATCCCAGCACTCTGGGAGGCAGAGGCTGGTAGATTTCTGAGTTGGAGGCCAGTCTGGTCTACAGAGTGAGTTCCAGGACAGCCAGGGCTATACAGAGAAACCCTGTCTCCAAACAAAACAAAACAAAACCAAATCCAAAAAAACAAAAACAAAAACAAACAAACAAAAAAAGAATAAGTATTATATTGGGACTGAAGATGTAGCTCTGCAGACAGAGTGCTTGCTAGGATGCACAGAGCCCTGGGTTTGGCTCCTAGAACCACAGTCATTGGGAACATGGTGGTACACAGCTGTAATCCCAGCCCTTGGTAGATAGAAGCAGGAAGATTATAAATCCAAGGTCATCTTCAGCTATCTAGTGAGTTTGAGGCTAATATTGAATAAATTATTGAATGAACGAATGCTCAGGAAATAGATGGAAGTAGAGATCATGTTGAGCAAAATGAAGCAGACTCAGAAAAACAAACCACGTTTTCTGCCATAGCTCACTCACTCTATCATCTATCATCTATCTATAACTGTTACCTATCATCTATTATCTATCATCTCTCTATCATATATCTGTCACATATCTAGTATCTATCCTATATCTGTCTAATCTATCATTTATCTATATCTCTATATATAATCTATCTACTTAACATTTATCTATCATATATCCATCATAAGTCTATTATCTATTTATCATATATTTATCATGTACCTCTATTTTTTACCCATCATCTATCTTTTATCTATCATCTATCATATATCAGTCATGTATGTATCATATATCTTCACGAATCTATTATATATCATCCATTTACCATATATCCATCATATGTCTATTATCTACCTATCATATTTATCATGTATCTATAACTATTACCTTTCATCTATCTATCATCTATTATCTCATATATCTATCATATATCCATCATGTATCTATCATACATCTATCATGTATCTATCTATATATGTATAATCTATTGAAAGACCCGGAAAAATGAGGGCGCCCCAGCACCCCACACCTTGGAAGGCAACACCCCAATCACTCGCAAGAAACAGTCTTGATGCAACAGTAAGAGGATTTGGGTTCACAGTCGTACACCACACAGGGGTAGAGGACTGTGGACCCTGAGTGCAGAATCGGTACAGCTTTTATAGGTTCATAACAAAGCCTGCACATCGCGAGCCAATCAATTTGTACCATTCCATAGCTTCTAAGCCAATCAGTTTAAATTATCCAAGCCCATGCTCCAAGGACCAATCAGTTTTCTATAGAAGTCAGATAGCAATGAGTTAGCTCATTTTCTCTTATGGGGCCAGGATCACATACTCAAGGCCTTTTTATCTAGTTTCTAGCAAAGAGCAGGGTCTGGAATTTGAGGTGTTTAGGGCTTCTTAGGAGGCTGGAGTTATAGCTGTATTTTTCATCCTTTCACTATTATCACTCTATGTCTCTATCATTTATTTATCTTCTAAAAGTAGAAAACCATGAAAGTAGAAGGGAGCCAATAAGACAGGAGATGAAGCCTAAAAGGTTAGCAGGGAGAGACCAAAGTAAAAGCCAATGGAACTGTATGACTTGAGGCAGAAGGGGATCCTATCTGGACGGAGGGGAAGCTTGGAGAACAGAGAGGAAGGGAAACAGAAGTCAGGAGGAAGAAATCAAACAAAACGAAGCAATCAACTTTGTAGGCTAACCAAAATTAAATCCAAACTATTTCGAAAGGAAAACAGAGCAGGCCCTGGTAATCAAGCAACACACCGGTCCCTGCGACACCTACCCACGAAAGCTCCTTCCCAGCATGGCCACTTGAGTCTGCAGCCAGCCCGGTATGGAAGCAATCAGGTCCTGGGGTGTTAGAGAAAGTCACGCAGACCCCCATAACTAGCTGCCTTGCGCAAGTGGAAACTTCCTCTCCGCCATCTCCTCTCCTGAGGAATGGGCGGCAATTCCTCACGCAGCTCAAGATATCGGATGCAGCCATGGCTCTGCTCGCAGCCTTCCCCCCACCCCCCACCCCCACCTACAGTCATGTTCCACATCCTTCTCCATTAAGCCCAGCAGGGAAACAGCATAGCTGGGAGGTAAGGCCAAGAACCCAGGGAAGGGCTCTTGCTAGCAGAGAAAGGTCCCCTGCCCACAATTAATTATACACATTTATTGGAGGGCTGGTAAGAGAGTCACTGTCACCGATGATTTATCCCCTAATTTGCATTGAGCACGCACCTCATAAATCAATAAGAGAAAAATGGCATTAAAGCACTGGTGTTAACTGTAAGCAAGTCGCAGTGTACTGGTTCTCTTAATTAAAAGAATGTGTGTGTTGAATGTGTCCATGTGTTATAGTAGATAGGGCCCACTTTTCAATTGCCTCTTCATATCAAAAGCCACAAGAGGAGTTTGGCTGAGGACAAGGAACTGTAAATTCACAGTAAGTGGCGAGAGTCCTGGTGCTCTTGGGTTGTGTACAGGAACCTGACTGGTATCCTCATCCAAGGGCATTCTAGGAGCAGAGATGATGTTCTCTGGGCCCAGGCTGGGTTAGATGAATCCAGAGAGGGCGCTGTTGATGTGCTGTATGCCACATCAGAACGGCATAGTAAACAGTAGGATCTGTCATTTCTTCCTTTTTAACTCTGGCGAAAAAAATGTTTCTATCTTTCTCATATGTGAAATATGGAAATCCAACAATTGCCACAGGTCAGGATAGTGTTGCTCTCCCTCGCCCATGAGGCTCTGAGGCTTCAATAGGTTTTGCATAAGAAAACAACAAAAAGGTAGTAGCAGCCCCTATTTATAATAGCCAGAAGCTGGAAATAAAAAAACCAGACGTCCCTCAACAGAGGAATGGATACAGAAAATGTGATATATTTACACAATGGAATACTACTCAGCTATTAAAAACAATGAATTCATGAAATTCTTAGGCAAATGGGTGGAACTGGAAAATATCATCCTGAGTGAGGTAACCCAGTCACAAAAGAACACACATGGCATGCACTCACTGGTAAGTGGATATTAGCCCAGAAGCTTGGAATACCCAAGACACAATTCATGTATCAAATGATCCCCAAGAAGAAGGAAGAACAAAGTATGCATACTCTGGTCCTTCTTAGAAGGGGGAACAAAATACCCACAGAAGGAGATACAGAGAGACAAAGTGTGGAGCAGAGTCTGAGGGAAAGACCATCCAGAGACTACCCCACCTAGTGATCCATCCCATATATAGTTACAAAACCCAGACACTATTATCGATGCCCATAAGTGCTTGCTGACCAGACCCAGATATAGCTGTCACATGGACGGCTCTGCTAGTGCATGACAAATACAGAGGGGGATACTCTCAGCCAGTCATTGAACTGAGCACAGGGTCCCTAGTGGAGGAGCTAGAGAAAGGACCCAAGGAGCTGAAGAGATTTGCAGCACCATAGAAGGAACAACAACATGAGCCACCCAGTACTCCCAGAGCTCCCAGGGACCATCAACCAAAGAGTATAGTTACCCATCGCTCCAGATGCATAGGCAGCAGAGGATGGCCTTGTTGAATATCAAAGGGAGGAGAGGCCCTTGCTCCTGGGAAGGCTCTATGCCTGGTAGGGGGGAATACCAGGACAGGGAAGCGGGAGAGGGTTGATTGGGGAACAGGGAGAGGGAGATGGCTTATGGGATTTTTCAAGGCCGTGGAGGAATCAGCAAAGGGGACAACATTTGAAATGTAAAAAACCACATATCTAATAAAAAATAAAAAATAAAAAGAAATTGCACAGTTCTCCCAGAGGAAGAAAAGAACACATTTTGATGATACAAGATGGATTTCTATTCTACTCTTGCCTGACAACAATCTGGTTGTTAAAGTCGATGGCACACAGAGGGACTCCTTTAGAAGAAGCAGTTCGCTACTGTCATATGAGTATATGCTTGTCTCCGGAAATGAGTGGGCATTCAACACCTCTAGCCTACAAGAAATCAGGCTTCCACTAGGGGAAAGGTAGCCAGCATGGGCGCAGGAGGACCCTCTGAGTGGCTGGACATAAATGCAAGCTTTCAGTAAGGTGGTCATGGGTTAAAAAATCCCGGCTCAATTAGACACTGGTCATTGTGAGCTGGGGTTAATATTTACATGCCCATGGCCTCTATATCTTTAAAGGAGAATGGGTGGGGCGCAAAAGATTATTTGTGACTCACAAGAGGACTTAAGAATTACAAATGGTGAGGTCTGAGGGTCAATTACCAGAGTCTCATAATCAATGGTTATGTTCAACACCAGATACAAGCAAAATATAAGAGAAGCCTATAGAAACGCCGATGTGGGTGGGGCCAGAGGAACACATGCACCCTTCAGAGTCACACCATGGGGATAAGAAGCCAGCAAGCCAAGGATCAGGACATTTACTGGCGTTCCTGGCTTGAGGTTGGATGATGGAGATCTGGGCTGGTGGCTGAGGACAAGGGGACATGCAGGGGGATGAAATTCCTAAGTAATGGCCACATTGATCTGGGAGGAGTCAATTCCCATGCTGAGACTCAGTTTCCAGGCACTCAGATGAGAGTTTGGGGCTGGATGATTTTTGGTCTGTTGCACTTCTAAACGTCAAGTAGCCTTTCTCTTTAATTAATTCTCTTATTGATAAATTTTGTTCTCGAGAAAGTTCATGCACGTATGTAATATATTCTGGTTACTCCTCCACAGCCCCACCCAATCCCCTCAGATCTCCACACCTCAGTACCGAGCCCTCGCTACCAGTTCCTTTCCAAAATGGCGACTTTGGTTCTGTTTCTTGGATGCGTCTAGTCTAACCAGGGACGTATGTGTGACTGCTGTCTGCATTCACCATCGTTCCACCAAAGGCGATTTTCTGCTTGAAGCTGAGAGCCTCGTATATATGTGGGTGCAAACAAATACTTAGAGGGAAGTTTGACCGAAGAGTGAGTTTAGTTTAGTCTTACTGCATTCTCTGTAGACTGATTTTTGTTTTTCTTTCTCTGTCATGTGCCCAGAAAACAACAGCCAATAGTTCTCCAGGTTTCCACACCACAGTTAGCATCTAAATTCCCAAGGAAGACCTGCGATTGGCCAAGCTTAGGTCTGAAGACTATTTCTGAACCAATGGATAACACTGAGTAAACCAAGGGTAGCATTTGTCCGACATAGCAGATTGAATGGAAATCTGAGAATTAAATGCTGAAGACAAATTCCATAAAAGCAAACACTGGGCTCGGCAAAAATATCTCCCATGTCCCTCCACACATCTGTTGGTAAACGATCCAGTTATTCAGGGTCACATACATAGGAGGCCCATCTGATTCTGAGAAATATGTCTGAAGCTCTGTTAGAGAACATCCTTGTAAGATGGACTTTGACACCCTACACATAAGCCCCTGCCACACACACACACACACACACACACACACACACACACACACAGACACACACACACACACACACACACACTGGGTTCCTGAAGCCTTGGCAGTAAATTAATTAATTAAACAACAAATAAACTGTCTACCTGAACATGAAAAGAATGTCATCATGTCTCTCTGAGATTCCTAACTGATCTCTGATCTTGGTTCGAAACGTGAAAAGGGAGTGTCTTCATTTGAGATGGGAATTCCTAACACTGACCTCAACACAGCTACAAGACATACAAATTACTTCTGGGAAGCCAGAGTGCTCTCTGCCCGTTGTGACTTTCAGCCAATAGATCTCTTGAAAGAAATGTTCTCTCAGAAACTTGGGGTTAATAATTAAAAAAATCTAGGGCCACAAATGGGACACCCCCTTATGTGTCATGGGTCAGGAAGGTCTTAGCACACCCAACCCCCCCCACACACACACACAAAACAGTACAAGCTCTTGGTTGTCCAGCAGAACAGTCAAGACCCTATTGCTGGACACCACATGCACTGATTGTATGATATGGAGAAATAAAATCTGAAATTGAACCAACGTGCCCTCCCTTCTAGCTAGCTTTCGTAGTTCTCAAAGGGGCTGTGTAGCCTGCTGTGGAGGAAAATGCACCAATGATCTTACCTAGCTGTGAAGTCTACAATCTACAAGATTCCCCTTCCAAGCAAGATGTGTCCACATGTAAAATAGTGGCATTACACTTGTGGGAGTGACCAGCTGGTTTCTGATTGGATTTGAGACCTGCCTTCATGGAGGAAGAATCCATGCCTGATACTTAAAACCTGGTCCAAACCAGGGGAGATCATAGCTCTGGGTAGGACTGAATACTGCCCTCCAAATTCTTTAGGACATAACCATACCATGAATCAGCTCACATCTTCAGCATGTTCTTTGCATGCTAGTTCAAATTGAACACGTGTCCCTTAATGTCCAGATGAAGTGAAATAAGATGTGAAGACATCATCAAGGATCCCCTTACTGTCTATTTCCCTCTCTTCCAGATACTTCTTAGCTGTAGAAACAGAAAGCCCTAGTTCATGATCAGCAGCTGGTTGCATCTCTGTTTCCTCAAGCATGCCTACCAGTGTGATGTTGAGAGTGACAAGAACAGATGCAGCAAGAGGAGGACGTAACCTAGACAACCACTCTGCCTCCCATTGGAAATGGTACCCTCCTCCAGAAGTCATTTCTATCCTTCTCAGTTTAGAGCTCTTTTCAGGCACTACCTAGTCAGTGTATTTAAGGGCTATTTCCTTAAGAAAGAATTACATATTTCCTGTCATTATACCCACAACACACACACACCACACAACATGGAATAGATGTTGACTATTAAGAGAACTGAAGTTAAGTACAGTTTCATGGTAGGCATGCTCGGGGCAGCCATGACAACTCTGTCTAACCATCCTCCCGGGCAGAGGCTCACCAAGCAAATGTGCCCTGTGGTTTCTGTCTCATTCCCTCCGCAGCTGTAAGAGCAGAGTAATTGGCCTATAACATGTCAGCACTACATCACCAGACCTCAGGCTAGCAGTTCAGAACTCAGGGCAAACCTCGTCCAGTTCCCATGATCTCACTAAACAGATCACAGGGCAGGTGGGCACCACCCTCAGTCTGCTCACTGTGAGGGACAGCTGGCGTCAGGGCTTTGACACGCCTTGCCTTTCCTGCAGCCTCAGCCACTCTCGTGGGTTTTATAAAAGAAATGTGTGTTGCGCTCGCCATAGGCCGGGCTGGAGAGATGGCTCAGCCGTTAAAGGCTCAGCCCACAACCATAAAATATAAGAGTTTGCCATAGGCCATGGCCTCCCATTAACCAGCCTTGGGAATCCTAGATCTGAGAGCTTGCATTTAAAGTACATGAATTTAAAAATGTTTTAAGGTTTAGATCTGTTATATTTAAGTACTTAGAAACTAGTTTTTATTGCTTTCATATATAACATTATACATATACATATACATATATATAACAAAACATTAGATATAAGACCTCAAAAATATAAAAGATTATCTGTACAAAATACAAATACATAACAGTAGATATATCATCATTGGACTATGAACTAACCATTCATTCTCTTTATATATAATACTAGGCTACTTATGGCCAGAACTACAAATATAAACATAAATGTGAAATACACCCGATGTCCCAAGATCTTGCTAACAAGGAAACAGGATCATAAGAACATGTCAATGAATGTCTTAGAATACAGGTATCAGAAAGTGCTGGCTCATACTGATTTCAATGGCATAGCATTCAGGACAGGATGGGTGATCTTTGGCTGACGATACCATAGAGAACCCAGACCCAATCTATTTCTTTCTACCTACAGCTTCATTTTTGTTCTTTGCTACTTAATTCGACTGTTCCAAGTCCAGATTTGGTGTCTAGATGTGGCCACTCAAGTATGAACTCCAAGAATCAGCGATCTCTGCATGTTTTGCTCTGTACATCTAGAAAGTGCCGGATAGGCTGGGTGCTGTAGACCACTGAATGAACTAGTGAAATCCTCAGCACATCCTTATGGTCTGGCTTTATACTTAGGGTAATGGATGCTAAGAGTCACGATGAAGATCATCCACTTTTAGTGATTGCATCAAGGAGGACTCAGACTTGTATCTGCACTCCATTGTGGTATTCGAACCACTTTGACCCAGCTCTCTTATTTATTTGAGAGGCCCAGAGAACAGTGTTCCAATATTTCTGAAGCATACACATTGTCTCTGGGACAATGAAGAGACTCGGGAGAGATTGTGTGTGTACTGTAATGGAGCTCTTAAGTACACACATCCAATATGGATAACTAGTAACGTTTCCTATGAGACACCAACTCCCAAATTTGTCACTTTTCACTCAGTGACAGCAATCCCATCGTCTGCACATGAATGTAATAAAAATATTTTTTCCTCATTTTCAAATGCTCGGGTGCAGTGTTTGGCTACCATATTCACCAGTCGGACTACACGAGCTTCTACCCTTGACCCGGCAGGGTCCGCCTTAAGCTATACTAGGCGATTGGCTTTGTTGTCTGGAGTGGTGCACCTGGGCCACTTCATTTGCCAGTACAGTCATTCGTCGGCTATTTCCTGGGTATTTCATGGGTTATAAACTGTTCTAAACACAGAGAAACGCAGCACCAGGTGGTAGTGAGAGCCAGGAAGGAAATGATGAAGCAGTGGGCAGGGTTAGAGTCCCGGGGCAATGGAATGGGAGGGCAGAGGAGGCATATATACACGGAGACTACATATGGAGATATATAGATATATATATGGAAGTAAATATCCCCATATAGGGCAATGGAATTAGCAGAGGGGGGCAGATAGATAGGTAAATAGATAGATAGATAGATAGATAGATAGATAGATAGATAGATAGATTAGATACGGAGATGTATAGATATTTATGGAAATATATCTATATACACACATGCACACACACATATACACGCACACGCGCACACACACACACACACACACACACACACACACGCAAGACTGCCGAGAGAGATGAGTTAGAGAAAGACAATCTTCCAGCCACTGTAGCTTTTATCAGGCCTACGAAATGGGAAGAAGACAGCCCACCATCAATGGAATGAGGACCAGAATGGGCAAACAGGGCAGTATGCCCCTGCGTTGAAGAAGGCCTACCCTGTTGAAGAACAACAAGAAATCGGTGAGATCAGAAGGAAAGGTCATCCTGATAGCACGAGGCTAGAGGTGAGGTCATAGGTCCGGAAGCTCTGCAGAGGGGCGGCACACGTACCCTCAAACCTGCCCTATCGAATTCCATCAAGGGGTGGGTATGCGTCTACACACACAGATGTGGCTGCCCACACGAGAAAGAGAAGCTGTGTGACACGGTGGTTACAGGGTAGAGGCTGGAAAGACCTGAGGTGAGGCTGAGACACTGACACGAACTTGCCGTCACAGGACGGCCATGGTCTGAATGGGCCCCCATAATGACTATGTCTGGGAACAACCTCAAGTATTGGAAGGCATTTGGGTCATGAATTTTCCATTCCAGTGGATGGAGTGACGGCCATCAAATGAAGTAGAAAGCCACTACGAAGCCCATGGAGAACCAGAAAGCAGGAGCCTCAGGGCTCCAAACACAACAGGAATGATAAAAAAAAAAAAAACAGAGGAGCTAGAGGCCCTGGGTTGATCAGAGCACATGTAGACATTCACCGAAAAGTCATGCTACACTCCAAAAATACATACAACTACTGTGCTAACGACAACAAAATATTAATTCCTTAAGGGGGTAGGAATATTAACTGTCTTAATTGGATCCTTGCCTATCACCCGCATATCATCGCTCGTACTATATAATTTTGTAAACTTAGAACAAAAGGTTCATGGAGCGCTCACCTCACATGAATGGAGTCTCTCGCTCGTTCTCCCACAACACACAGACAGTTTATTTCCTTTCTGACACTTTCTACCTGCTACCACATAAGGATGGACCAAGAAAGTCCTTATTAGTTCATTAGATGTTGACCTCTTGATCTTGGCCGTGTGTGTGTGTTTGTGTGTGTGTGTGTGTGTGTGTGTGTGTGTGTATGCGCAATCGGGCATATGTTCAGGTGTCTTTTTCTTCCACTCTTACTCCAGGAACCCGTTAGCTAGCCTGCCTGGCAGTAAGCTCCAGAGTTCTGTCTTTCTCTGCCCCAATCCAGAGTGCTGGGGTGCCAGGCCTAACCACCATAACCAGCTTTTCATGTGAAGGTCCAGGGATCCAAACTCAGGCCCTAACCCTAGCACCGCCGGGACTGTACTGACGGAGATCCGCCCACCCCAGCCTTGAACATTTCAGCCTTGAACTGAGAAACGTACGTTCCTGTTCCTTATAAACTACCCAGTCCCTGGCATCTTCTAGTAGCGTGGAACAAAGATACATATTTTGTCCCTACCCCACTTACACAGCTGTGCTGAGCAGCAGGTTTTATTCATTGTGAAATTTATGTGCTATACCAGCCTCCCTGTCATCCTTGTGTGAGGACATCAGCAAAATAACTTATGCCATGTGATTAAAACAGTGTCTGGCCAGGACTCACGCTCAGTGAAAGTATCATTACTGCTGTGGCCCCTGTTCTTATGGCCATTGGCTCCAGGTCGTTATTCAGCTAACAGACACACCCAACAGGTTAGGCTGTGGGCAAAGGCAGGCTAAATATTCAAGACAGAGTCATCCTCAAGCAAGCCACCTGCACTGGCAGCCACAGCCAAGAGAACCCCGCCTCACGCAAGTCTGGCATCCCTCACAGGGCAGCTGGGAAGCTGGCATCCCTCGGTGTCAAGCAGAGAGCAGCCTGCCCGAGGCGGGGGCAGGGGGTGGATGGAGAGAGAACAAAGCACCTTCTTTCCCAGCTCATGGTTGCCGCTCCGGATTGCACGCCTGACCGGCTCTGAAGAGTAGACGGCTCGCCCCACCTGCGCCTCCCAGGCCAGAGTGACTCATCTAACTGCACACCTGGGCTGGGGTTGGAGCCAGGACGGAGGCCACATCGGGGGAGAACTTCTGGAAGGTTTGGGATGGGGGCAGATGGCTTCGATGGGTGTTAAGGGGCACTGCAGCCCAGGACCAAACATCTACAAACCCCGCTGCCCTCCTCCCGCCGTGTAAGGAGTAAGGGAGAGCTGTTAGTTTTCCTTCAAACTGAGTCCAAGGAGCTTTGTGTTGTGGGAAGAAGATGACTAAGGATTGGGAACCTTAGCGTATTGGCCAATAGAGGAGGAAAAGACAGGGCAGTCTGTGAAGATATCAGTACTGAGAACTACTGTAAGTCAACAGGTCTGGGCAACTTGGGGCTGGGCATAACATCTCTTCCCTTTATGGCTCTGGGCCCTTTCTTTCTGAATGAAACTAAGGAAATCAAGCATTCTTTGTCGCTGTGACATGGTAGACAGTCTTTTTATTAAAAATCTACTCACCATGCACCAGACCACACAGAGAACCCCCTGTGCTCTCCAGGACCACCCTTCTCAGTCCCTAAAGGCTCGACCCTCTCTGATCTCCAGAGTCCTGATTTGTGGAGGTTTCCTTTTTTAAAAAATATTTTATCAATTATTTTTATATACTCCATATTTTATTCCCTACCCCAACAACTCCTGTCAACCTTCTGACTGTTCCACATCCCATACCTCCTTTTCTCCCCACTGGCTCCATGTGGATGTCTCTACCCCCCACCCCTCCTGACCTCTAGACTCCCTGGGGCCTCCGGTCTCTTGAGGATTAGGTGCCTCATCTCTGAATGAACCCAGATCCGGCAGTCCTCTATTGTATATGTGTTGGGGGCCTCATATCAGCTGGTGTATGCTGCCTACATATCACTGGTGGTCCAGTGTTTGAGAGATCTTGGGGTCCAGATTGATTGAGACTGCCGGTCCTCCTACAGGGCCCCCCTCAGCTTCATCCAGCCTTCCCTAATTCAACAGCAGGGGTCAGCTGCTTCTGTCCATCGGTTGGATGCAAATTCCCTTTTTATTTATTTTTTACAAAATGGTTTATATGCAAGACCTCCCATATTAGGTAGGACAGGGCCAGGCAACAAGGACCCAACAATGCATTGAATATGAGCCCACACCTCTGGTTTTCTCAGGGCTCACCCCTCACAGCTGCACTGGGCCAGGGGGACGGCCTTGCTGCTAAACACTGGGGCCAGCTGTGACACCTTGGGAAGGAAACATACTTTCTTTTCTCATCCACAAAATGGGGCTGGCTGCTCTTTCCTGCCTACTCAGTCTGGTAGGTTTGAGTCCCTTGCGCCAATCATAGAAGACTTTGAAGAAATCAATTATTGTATAAAACCAGGCAATAGAAAGGCTTTTTTAATTCCTATGATAGTGTTAACAGCAAAGGCTTTACGTGCATTAGAATGTCCCCTCATGACAGGTGTCAGTGTTTAGATTCCAGAAGTCCATCAAAATTCTTCCAGCGTACTCTAAAGATTAGTTGAATTCTTTCTTTCTCAACTACCTCTAAGGAGCTAAAGAACCCCTCCAGAATGAGGCCAATACCTCCAAGCATCCATACAGTGTCCTTCAGGTCTCTTCTCAGAGACTGGATACCAGTTTTCTCTTCCTGTCTGGAAAACATGGCACACATACACACAGACCTTGGGAGGAAAGCCAAGAAGAAAGTTCTTCTTACCAATCAGCCTCAGGATTCCACCAGGTTACCCTTGGGACCATAATGAAGATGGGTTGTGACTCAGAGCCATGCCTGGGGCATCCAGTCCAGTTCCCTCCCCCAGGAGAAAGATGTATGCTACACTGCCATCATTGAAAAGCAAATGGCAGAGGCTCCACACACAGCCAGCAGGGAAGACTTCTTCTGAGGAGATGACTGAACTGGTGCGGCCAAGCTCTGCCCGGGCCGTTCTCTGCTGTCTCCCCTACTCTAGCAGCACAGAGTCAAGTCATCTCTTGTTACCATTCGTCCCAATAACTTTCCCTCCTGACTTTCCCTCCATCTTAAAGAGAACAATCCCTACCAACGTGACCTGAGATGGGTTCTTTCGCTCAGTCTCCTGGCGTGTACTTGTTATCCTATAATGCCACAGCTAGCCTGTGTGGACAGAGCACTTGCTGTTTGGCTCATACCCATTCACTCGTGTTATCCTGGGCAAAGGGGAAAGTTACTGCCTCCTCTTTCCCAAGCTGACTCACATGAGAAGACGTCGCAGAGTGCTCAACCAGGGGACCGTGAGGAAGCACACTGCATCCTTCATGCTTTAAATGCCCAAGCCAAACGCATCGTACTTACAGTTCTACATATGCAGTAGGATGCAGACCATGCACTTTGGAGTAGCCCCATGCCTCCTGTATATTTTTCAAAATAGTAAAAGAGCAAGCCAACAGCATTCACATCTCCTGGTGTTTTGTGATAAGCATTCCTCTCCATGAACCTCCTTTCAGGGCATTAGGGTTAAGGTTAGGGTTAAGGTTAGGAAGACTGGGAGAGCTTAATATACCAGTGGGAAGGGGAAATACAAATGCCAGACCCTCCCAGCTCTTGTTTTACCGGAAGCTAGGGATAGGAAGGGTGTGGTTTAAGAAGTACTTATGGGGAGTGGAGAGATAGTTTAGTGGTTAAGAGTCCTTACAGCTGGGGTTGGAGAGATGGCTTAGTGGTTAAGAGCACTGACTGTTCTCCCGAAGGTCCTGAGTTCAAATCCCAGAAACCACATGGTGGCTCACAACCATCCTTAAAGTGATCTGACTCTTTCTTCCGGAGTGTCTGGCTACAGTGTACTTACATATAATAAATAAATAAATCTTTTTTAAAAAGAGTCTTTACAGTTCTTGCAGAGAACTGAAAGTCAGCTCCCATCACCCATGTCAGATGGCTTATAACTTCCTGTAACTCCAGCTCCAGGAGGAATCTGACACCTTCCTCTGGATTCCATGGCCATATTTATATTTATATACCCATACAGACAGACAGACAGACAGACAGACACACACACACACACACACACACATACACACACACACACACACACACACACACACAATTACAAATAAAGTAAGTCTTGGGCTGGAGAGATGGTTCAGCAATTAGGAGCACTGACTGCTTTTCCAGAGGTCCTGGGTTCAATTCCCAGCACCCACATGGTGGCTCACAACCATCTGTAATGGGATCTGATGCCCTCTTCTGGTGTGTCTGAAGACAGCTACAATGTATTCATATAAATAAAAAATAAATCTTTAAAAAAAAACCCATGTCTTCAAAAATAAATCCATATAGAACTCATAGCCTAGGAGGCAGAGAATCCCCAAAGGACTGGCCCCTAAGTATGCAACTATAGAACACATCCCTAGACACCCAGCACACACCTGACAGTTGCATTACTAACGTCCTAAAGGCACATCAACCTTGCATCAAAAACTCTGAGCCACACTAAAAGGCACAAAACACAGTTTGAAAAGGCCAACGACAACACGTAGGTAAGACAAACCGAGACTGTTCAAAGAGAAAAATATTGAAAGAACCCAGTGGGGAGAAAGAACACCTTCCCCATGAAGGAGATAAAGTAAGATTGATATCTCCTTTCTCCTCTGAAACAGCAAGCAAAGGCAAGCTAATGGAAAATAACCAAGGTACACAAAACCAGTCGACCATCTGTATGAAATCACCCATCAACAGTAAGAGAGCAAGAAACACTTTCTCACTGAGCAGAAAGTAGGGGGATTTGTAG
This sequence comes from Apodemus agrarius, assembly GCA_964023405.1. Classification (NCBI taxonomy): domain Eukaryota; kingdom Metazoa; phylum Chordata; class Mammalia; order Rodentia; family Muridae; genus Apodemus; species Apodemus agrarius. The sequence continues at coordinate 46,950,630 of OZ030026.1, read as the reverse complement.
TTGGCACATTTGACGTTGAGGAAATGTTAAGAGTGTATACAGAGAAAGAAGATGATAAAGGTCAGAAAGTGGGTTCCATATAAAGAAAAAAACTGCATCAAATATTGAATAAATGAAAAGAAAAGAAAACCCTTTTTGTTATTATTAATTTGCCCAACAACGGTTTGCTCAATCGTAACACTGGGCTTGCAAGGTTGTGCAAGGTTGTGTAGACCCCAGCGGCCAAGCCTGGTGACCTGAGTGCTGTGTCTGGAACTCACGTGATGGAAAGAGAGAGCTAACTCTTAAAGCTTGTCCTCTGACCTCCACGCACCGTGTACACAAGTGCACAGGCAGACACGCACATGCACCAGTCACAACACATCTTCCGGTTCCGCTGATCCCAAGTTTCTATGAGAACCGATCACAGGTCTCACACTGCACCGCTGGCTTTCTGTCGAGCCACCTGGGAAGTGTTCCCATCTTAGACTGAATGACAGCCACTTCAGGGTAAGGAAGGCTATCTAAGGCTCATCAAGGCTTATCTTACTGGGAAGGCTCTCTCCCAGAGTCAGGACAGGTGTCTGGAGCAGTGGATAGATACTACGCGGGGCTCTATAAGCCCAGCTTCAGTGTTCTTTATAGTTCACATTTAGTATAGTATAGTTTAGTTTTCCCATGGGGTCAAGCATTCAATGCAGCTGGACTGTCATGATAGTCTGGCCATTGTCAAAAGAGAGGCCGGTTGATTGATATTCCCCACTCAGAGCAGAAGGAGTGAGAAGAGGGTCCGACTGTCAATCAAACAATCAAATCCCACAAGCTTAGCTTATTTGAAAGAAGAAGAAACATGACGAAGTGGCCCCAGTAAGGAGTTATTTTGACCATTAACGTTGTCTACACTGCACAAAAGGCCTCAAATCCCAGACAAGAATAGTCAAGGTGGCATTGATCCATCCCCTCCCCCATCTCCTGATATGATATATAAGAGATATCTTATTGTCATATGGGTAGCAAGCTGGTCTAGCATCAAGGTGAAAAGATTTTTTTTTTTACTCTGTGAAAGTCTTAGGCATGAACTACACAGAGAGCCAAATACTTTGTCTATTTCCCAAGGTGTTGCGAAAAGTTACAGCTTTTGTGTTCTTGGTCACTTGTTCCATAGTGGAAGCTTCTGGCTGAAACAAGAGACCACCAGATAGCCCATCGCAACTGTAGGCGACAAAAACATTTCCAGGCCGCATCCAAGCATGTCTATATAGACTTTGCTCTGCAGCAGAAAGACACAGGCCTTTTTAAAATTACCCCAGAGTGGTTTTGCAGTGTGTGTGAGTGTGTGTGTGTGTGTGTGTGTGTGTGTGTGTGTCACACATGAATGCTGGAGCTAAGAGGTGGTTGGTAGGAAATGAAAACAGAACTTACCACATCATGCACCCTTTCATAATCTGCTTTATGACATAACATAAATAAACACGTGTCGAATGACTTAAACCCATGACAACCTTTAATGCTCACACTTACTGTGAAAATCTGATATGATTCTTGTGCTGGCTAGACAGAGCATTCCAGGACCAGTCCCTCGGGGTCACACAGTGGATCTGCGAGGAAGCTGAGTATGGAACACATCTTTACTCCACAGCCTTACCCACCTATCCACTGTGCTTTTCTGGAATTTACAGTCTAACTTCCTACTCCGTCTGGAGGACAGCACTTGAATGCGTTTCATGCTGCTAACATAGGATACTCAAGAATGAGTCCTCTGTTAAGAAACAAGACATCTTTCCTACACTCCTGGTGGCTGAGGAGGGCCACCATGAGTCATCATCCACCACAAACAAATGCCAGGAGGGCAGGAAGGAGAATGGGAGGTGGCCGGGAGCTTTGTCTATGATAAACCCACTCTCATAATAACTAACCTGTTTGTTTTGGAGAGGGTGTCACTGTATAGCTAAGACTAACCTCTAACACATAAACCTCTGGCCTTAGCTGCTCAAATGTTGGGGGGTCATGAGAACATATCACCATTTCCATCTTGGAACTCTCTCTTCTGATAACTTTGGTCTAGTCACCAGGACAGGTCGGAAGACCCACTTGTGTGTCAGGCCTCGCCTCCCAGCGTTATTACACAGGAGATTTAAGCTCCCAACATGTGAGCACTGGAGGGCACCATAGCAGATGGTGACCACACCATCAGCTCTGGAGAAGTAGTCCCATATTTCCTGTAATGCATGCAGTACAGTCCTGGTGAAAATACGTCTAAAGTACTTGCATTCTTGATACTTATGGACAGTCCTCCCTCATAGTCACTTTGTGATTGTTTTGGTTTTGAATGTGCAACCTTCTCTCTAAGCCAAACACACTTCTGCAGACTGTGCCAGCTCATGTTTGATGGCTAGTGACATTTTGTGTCCCTATTTGAAAGCATGTTTTTCTGTTTAACATTGTGTGTGTGTGTGTGTGTGTGTGAGAGAGAGAGAGAGAGAGAGAGAGAGAGAAGTATATTATCTTTCTTTGTTCTAAAACAGGAAGGTATAACTATTTAGCCCAAGAAGTAATAACTTTAGCATTATCTATGTTCCTTGTACAGCTTCAGCATAAAGCGACTTTAAGAGGGCAAATTTCCCTACTGGTTAACAAATCTCAGGCAAGGGGAAAGGAAGCAGACCCTGGCTTTGCTAGTTTTGAATTTATCCACCTTTATCCTGTCCACGGCATCTGGGTTTCTGTATGCAGGACTAACGTAGACCCTCCATCCTCCATTTATACCTTTCCGGTAAGTCACCCCATCTTCTCTCACCAGTATCCCCAAGACACAGAAGTGCCTAACCCAAGCATCTTATTTCCCAGCCACACATAATCATTTCTTTTGCATTGATTTGTGTTATTTTGCCTGTGTCTTGTGTCAGTGTGGGCTTATCTGTCCATTTTTTTTCAAACATTTTTCTTTCTTTTAATTTTTTTTCTTTTTTTTCTTTTTATTGATTTATTTATTTCTGGACTAGAATCTCCAGGAGACCCCACTGGCATGCCTGACGGCCATCTTGTCACACGAAGCTTGCCTGTAAAAATTTCACTGATGCCGAAGAAAGCTGTAATTTCTCAAGGCCCCGTGGAAACAGCTTCTCTTGACCACAGTTCTACCTAGAATCCTGTAGATGACTATATCAGTGACTTTTCCTTTCACTGTGAAAAGAAAAATGGCCTGCAAAAGCGGCCTGGGGGAGGGGCTTATTTTAGTTCACAGTTCAAGAGTCCAACCTGCCCGCAGGGAAGCCGTGGAGGTAGGAACCCGTGGCAGCTGGTCACATCAAGGCCACAATCCTGACTCGGGCAGGGAAGAATCCTGCTTCTTCCTTTTTATGCAGTGTAGAACCCACATCCTGGGGCTGGCACCACCTACGTATGGTTAGGGTGGGTCCTCCCAATGAACCTCATGAAGACAATTCCTCCAGACTCACCCAGGGGCTGACCTCATCTAAATAATCACTCTTGTGAGTGTCTACCTAGAAGCTGGTTGCCTTTGTGAGTCCAGGTTCTCTCAAGTTAGAGTCAACACTGATATTATAGCAACGTCCCACACTCCCTTGTATCCATAGATTTCCTGATTGTATCTCTTCTGGAGAAGAGTCCTAAGGAAAAGAGACCAAAATTCACCAAATACCAGCTACGTCCCTCTGTTTCAAGAGGCTCTCACTTAACTGTCGCAATATCCCGACAACGGTACATATCTTCTCCACCACTGTACAAATCAGAGACTAGAGACTCAGAGAGATTAGGAAACTAGCCACAGGCAGCCAGGAAGTAGCCAGACTTGGACGCAATCTATGTCTTCCTGGCTCCTTCCCAGGGTTGTGCACAGTTAGATCAGATCTCTCGGCACAATCACTCTTTCCAGCTGGGCCTGTGGAAAGTGTACTGACCAAAGGGAACAGATTCTTGGGTTTGTTTTATTTATTTTTTCTCTTTTTTTTTTCTTTGCCTAGCTCATCGACTGGTTTAGTGTGACTTCAAACACTTTTTTCTCTCGAATTCCAGCGTTTTGTTTATTTTATTGTATTTATTTTTATATAAAACCATGGGGTTATTAGACTAGACACTCTATATTCCAAGTTCTTTCCAGGCTCCAACATGTAGAAATGTCAGCTCCCGACTGCTTGACTGTTATCTTGGAATTCCTGAGTCGAACACTGGATGAACCAGACTTTGAAGCAGCCAATCGGCAAAGTTTCCCTCCCCCCTCCTCCCCCCCAGCAAACCATCTCTCCTAATTCGGGCAAATGGATGAGGTATGTGTAATTAAAACTGCACAAAAGCAACAAGCTTCCGGCCAAGTCTTACCCCCCACTTAACTGTGCTCTTGGGGGTTGATTTGAGGCAGGGGTGACAGATGCTGAACCCGGGGTGGGATTTGGCCTAATATGTGGATTCTTACAACTTCCAAATGATGTCAGTGTACTAACTTGAGAGACTGAAAAAAAATGCTGAGTTGAGTCTATTTGCTTCCATAAAGAAAATGTGGAAACCGCTGGGCTGGGGCCAGTGTCCACCAGTGTTATAAGGCTCAGCCTACTTTTGGCAGGGCAAAACCATTGGGGGACCATCCCAGTCGGTTTCTGTTAACTTAGGGTACAACCTTTCTTTCTGGTGCATAGTTTCCCCTAAAATGGGGACCAACATTCTTTTCAGAGAGAGCGGACTTGCTAAAGAGGGTCCATCCTGTGTGGGTCTTGGAATCACTGTGGCTATAGAAACTGCAAGGCCTGTTCTCCTTCAGGAGAGACTGGTCAAGCCAGCGACGATGTTCTGCAGATAGCAATTCAAAACAGAGGTTGGGATCTAAGTAGTCAACTAATAGCTTTTCTGCCTAGCATCTGCTTTCCTAGAAACTGTCTTGTGTGAAGAGGTGTGTGTGTGTGTGTGTGTGTGTGTGTAACTATGTGTATATCTGTGTGTGTGTGTAAACACGTGTGCATATGTTGGGTATTTTTCCTCAATTGCCGGCCACAATTTTTTTTTTTTTTTAAGATGAGGCCTCTCAATAAACCTGGTAGACTTCTCAATAAACCTGATCTAGTAGGTAGACTTCCCAGCAAGCTCTAGGGATCCTCCTGTCTCTATCCCGCTAAAGCTAGGACCACAGGGACCTACTGTCACGCCCCCGATCTGGCAGATTGGTGGAGACACAAACTCAGACCCTCACCCTGTGCGGCCATCACTTTGCCAACCGGCCAGTCTTCTCGGCCCACTGTGCGGAGTTTTGACAATCCCGTGAGAATGTCTGCCTAGAGCGGCAGGGGGTCTGGGGAAAAGCTGCTATGTCTGAATTCCTGGGAGTAAATAATTCCTTGGCTTATATGATATTTTAATGTTTTGTGTTCGCCACCTTATTTGTGGCTCTTCAAAACCCCATGATGAAGGATAGGGAAGCCTTTTCTGTATCGACAAACGAAGGAAAAGATGCAGGTGAACCTTATGGTCTACCGAGTAAGCTTGAAATAGAGACCTGGACTCCTACAGGCCCGTCCAGCGCCTGTAGCCGCAGCCGCTGCTAATAGACATTGCCACTGCCCTTTAAAATGTCAGCTGGTTGCGAGTTGGCCCTCCCCGTTGATCCTTGGAACTGCTGCAATGGGGCTACAGCCTGCTGAGCCGAGCTCCCCCCCACCCCCTCACCCCTCACCCCACCCCCACACATTCCCACCCCCACCCCACTCCCACCCCCGTTCACCCCCCACCCCCACCCCCACCCCCACCCCGCACTGGTCATCCTGGTCTTGTCTTTTGTTTCTCTCCTGTACTTTCCTTACTGTGGTCATGGCAACCCTGGTTTCCCCATAGGGAGCAGCCAGAAGGAGATGAAGCACAGATGCTGAGTTGGAAGTCGAGGGTCAGATGTGACCGCGAGCCGTCCGTCCTCTCCCTGCTGCCCCATGTCGGATGTACCGCGCAGCCGCCGGGTTGGTCTGATCGAAGTCCTGCTTTGTTTGAATCGAGTCGCGGGAGACTCCAAGATGAACGGCTAAAATGTACTGAGTGTGTACGATGTGCCAAACAATGAGTATTCTGTGTGAATTAACATGCCTGATCTTCAGAACCCTGCCAGAAGCCACCGTGACTGTCGCTCCCCCCACCCCGACTCCCCCTTGATGAAAATATATTGCCTGAAGTTTTCTCACGGCTGAGCGATGGATGGAAAGAGGCTTGTGATTTCCCCTCAGCAGACTCCGCGGAGTGTTCTCACGTTCCCTGGATAATGGCAGGCTTCAGTCTACCGGGCTGTGGCTAAGGTCAGCGAATGGATGCGTACCGTTGGCGGAAAGCTGCGATGCCATCACGGCATTTAAGAAGAAAACCTACCTTCTTCCCCTCGGTGCCGCCGAAGTCACTCCACATCTGTCCCTGCAGACCTCCCCCTCGAGGTCCAAGCATATACCATCTCCACCGGAAGTGCTCCCGCTCAACCTTACAATCTCTGCATATCCCCCACGCAAATGGTTTCTTTCCTATCTCCCGCGGGAAATTGTCATTCTGGGCAATGGCTTCGCCATCCTCCCAACCCCCTGAGCTCAAGCACCTAGTCACCCTGGACCACTCTGCCTCTAAGTCACCCTCCACTCAGATGGCTTCTCCCCCACGTAGCCTTTCCTCTGTAGCTCACCTCACTGCCCTGCTCTGGTACCGCCCATCACCACTATGGCACAGGAATATGGCTGTGCAGCAGAAAGCAATCTTTTAAAAACAATCCTAGAGCGTGTGCCCATAGCTAAGCTGGGCTTAAGTAAGTATAGCCTTTATTGGTTTTATTTTTTTAAGTTATTTTTATTGAAGTTTCTTTCCTGTGTCTATGGGGGCACATCCCATGATACGGCCTTCGTGTAGAGGTCAGAAGGCAGCTCCAGGGAGTTGGGTTTCTCCTTGTACCATATGGATCCCCAGGTATAGAACTCCAGTCTCAGCAGCAGAACAACAGTGTTTCATCCCCTGAACATATCTCTGCTCCTCAAGTCATTCTTCTCTCTCTCTCTCTCTCTCTCTCTCTCTCTCTCTCTCTCTGTTAATTTATTTATTCACGTTATATCCCAATCAGTGCCCATTCCTAGTCCCCCCTCACACACACCCTTCCCTTCTCCTCTAAGAAGGTAGAACCCCTCCTTGGATATCTCCCCCACCCTGGCATATTAGGTCTCTGCAGGACTAGGCACATCCTCTCCCACTGAGCCCAGACAAGGCAGCCCAGTTAGGGGAACAGGGTCCTCAGGTAGGTAACAGCTTTAGGGACAGCTCCCCACTCCAGTTGTTAGGGCACCCACATGAAGACCAAGTCTCACATCTGCTACATATGTGCGGGGGCATTAGGTCCAGCCCCTCCGTGTGCGCTTTGGTTGGTGGTTCAGTCTCTGAGAGCTGCCATGGGTTCTAAAGTCATTCATGATGTGGATATATGAGCTCTCACTTCTTGGCAGACCCAGAGGGGAGTCTGGCATTTTCCCCCCCATGCCTCTGCTTTGGAACACTTTGGGGAAAGTCCCAGCTGAAACCAAGAGCAACCTCCCTCCTGGGAACGCTGAGGTCCCCGGAGTGCTCTTGCTTGTTTATCTGACCATTACTGCATCCTTTGCTGAAAATAAGTGACATTCCACAGAGATCTTTGGGGTTACATTTTTGCCCCGAAACAAACCTCTAAGGATTCGAGGCAGGAAGCTAGGAGGAGCTGATCTCCATGGACCCCCAGAGCCACTAAGCTGGCCCTCGCCTGCCTCCCTGCGGGCTTCTGGGTGGGCCACCAGCAGTCAGCTCTTCTGATGCTGGTGAGGAAGAGGAATCCTGACGGAGTGAAGACAGAGCTAGATCTTAAGTCCGTTTGCAACATTGCTCCTAACTGCGGCGCTATACTACGCCTTATGTCTGAAAACGGAGAGAAAGTGAGACGCCCTAACGAGACCAGGGAAGATGCAGGTGGCAGCCGAGTCACAGTCCTTACCTCCATGCCAGGAAGCCAGTCTGAGGGGTGTGGTCCACACAGCCAGGAAACTCCGGTCTTTAAAGCAAGGTTAAGCTTGCTATAAGCTAAGTCACCCATGTCCTGGGGAGGAGTTGGAATGAGATATTATTTGGTTCTGAAGACATGCCGGGAGACATTTTGTATGTCCTGGGGTCTTCGTAGGTCCGCCTGAAGACCCTGAATGAAGCTGGAGCCCGGACCATGGAAGGCACAGGCTTTCACACCTGAGCCAGGTGTTTCTTCCACTCTAAGGGACAGAAAGGAATCATGTTTGCTTCCTGCTCCAGGAAACAAGCAACCTCTGTAGATTTTGATCTGTCGGTATACCGTGGTCTTGCACCAAACCAGAAAGAAACAAGGCTGGGAGGACTGAACCCGCAGCTCAGTTAGTGGTTAGAATGATGGTCTCGAACGTGCAAAGCCCAAAGACCAATCCCCAAGTCTACGTGAACTGAACGAGGCTATCACGGCCCATGCCTATGATCCCTGCGCGTGGGAGGTAAAAAGCAGAATGATCACAAGGTCAAGGTCATCTTCACCTGCAGATGGCCATGTGGAAGGCCAGCCTGAGCTATATGTGTTCCTGTCTCAAAAAAGAAGGAAGGAAGCTGGGAAGTGGTGGTGCACGCCTTTAATCCCAGCACTTGGGAGGCAGAGGCAGGCGGATTTCTGAGTTGGAGGCCAGCCTGGTCTACAGAGTGAGTTCCAGGACAGCCAGGACTATACAGAGAAACCCTGTCTCGAAAAAACAAAGAAGGAGGAGGAGGAGGAGGAGGAGGAGGAGGAGGAGGAGGGAAGGAGGGAAAGAGGGAGGGACGGGGGGGGACAGAGGGGAGAGAGAGAAAGAGGGAGAGAGAGAGAGAGAGAGAGAGAGAGAGAGAGAGAGAGAGAGAGAGAGAGATCCTCTACAGTGTGCCTAAGGCAGTAGAAAGAAAGTGCCATCCATCGCGGTAAAGGGAGAGTCTCGGGAGCTTGTGGGACGGTCTGTGTCAGGTCTGACAGGCATCCACGCTCTGCAGAGCAGCTCCCACCCTCCAGCTTCCTCGAGGGTCCCATCTCTTTTCCTTGCAAACAGAAGACACTTGACAGCCTGTGTGGGTGATTTGTCAGGTGCCAGGGCTCCTCGGCCCTCTGTGCACACATACACGTTTTGGGGGCTAAGAAAGGACAAGGAAGGGACAGTGGATACATGCTGAAGGCAACAAGACCACAACACCTCTGAAGCAGGCACAGAGCCAGATACCTAGCAGAGTGCAAGCCATTCCGTCTGTCTTATAAAACTAAATTAGGGAGTCTCTTGCCCACTACAGAGGGCAATGTGACCCGGAGCCTAAAACTTCAAGAAGGAGGCTCAAAAAAAAAAAAAATATCTGCAGGGACATTTCATGTTTTTTTGACTTTCTGCCCAGACTAATAAACTTTTCCATATTTGAAAGTTTCTCATCTTGGTTTTAGTTGTCCTGGGCTCATCCATGGCATTCCTTCCCTCAGGTGCTGAGGGTAATTAGGGATCCGCCCTTGTTTGTTGTGCTGGCCCAGGGTGTATGCCCAGGCATACACCAGCAGGAAGGAACTCGGCCAAATGAGCAAGGGGTAGGAAATGCCATCAAGACTTTCTTGATTCAGAGTCTTGGTCACAGCAGTTGAGCTTGATCCAGTTTATGTCCGTTTTAAGAAGTACCTTCGAACTGTTGACCAGCTATATCTGAAATGTTCGCTTTTATTTTTTGTCTTTAATCGGAGCTCCAGAAGGAGCATCAAACTGCTTACTTTAAACAATATAGTCACTGAAGCCCATTCAGTTGTTCCAGACAGATACAAGACATGACTAAGGCAAGAACATGGGCCTTTTGCAGGATGCTCATAGAATAACAGACCTGCAGCACAAGGCGGGGGAAGCAGCAGGGACTGTCAAAAACTATGGGGACAGGGAGCAAAGGGTGTGGGGCTTCATGGACCTCTGAACTGGGGTGCAGTCTTATCGTAAAATGTATGTGGACACTTTCCTGGAAATGACTTCTTTAGCTTGCATTAGATACACAATGGAATCTGGGATGCAGTTGTGTGCTGGGAATGATCTGTAGGTAGGTGGCGGGCCCCTTCAGGAAGGGAACCACTGTCAGTGAACCTCAGCTTCTTTATTTGTGAGAATGGGAGGAAGCATGATCTCCTTACGAAAATTAAATTTTTGAAAAAGCGACAGAGCTGGAGAGGTGGCTCAGCCGTTAAGTGTACTCGTTGCTCTTGCGGAAGACCTGAGTTCAGTTCCCCACAGCCAAGTCAGGTCACAAACACCTGTAGCCCCAGATCCAGTGGCTCCAAACCTCTCTTTTGGACTCCACAGGAACCCACACTGGCACATGCACATACCCATAGACAGACACATAGCTATGCATATAACTAAAACTTAAGCTAAATCTTAACAGTGTATGGTAGTTTTAGCATGGTTCCCAGCACATCGTAGGTCACCAACCCACGTAAGCATCATGAAGGAGAAAAGAAGACATTGATAGCATTGTTACAAGAAAAGTCCAATACTTTGTGAATATCAAGTACTCCCGGGTTGGGGAAATCAAGAAAGGCCACTGAAAGGTATGTGAAGCAGGATATTCCCTTTAAAGAATGAAAAGAGCAAGATTGCAGGATAGTTAGAAGAAGCTCGGGAATTAGGAATAAGACTGGAAAGAGGGCTAAGAACAAGGGGAAAGCAGGAATGAAAGCTGATCCTGACAGATGGACCTTAGCCTCGTGGCAACAGTAATGTTATGCAGAGGGTTCGTGGAGTCCAGTGCATTGAGAGCGGTTGCTCTGGAAACAGTTGGAATCCTTAATGGGAGACTGAGAAGGGGAAGGATCTAGTCTTCATCACTTGAAAGCAAGTCACAAGTTATAAAGAATCAAGGAAATCAGTTCCTCCAGTGTTGGGGACAGGGTTGGGGACAGAAGGCTCCATGTGCCCTCCTGTCTTCATGTATGAGATACGCAAGATACTTTATACTGATGCTGTTTCTCGTTGCTGTCAAGGACCTGCTTCATTAACCTCTGACTCAGCTCCAGCCCAGTGCTGAGCACAACAGATGCCTGGCAAGCACTTGCCTCAAAAGCCACACTAACAAAGACCTCATAGCAAGTGAGTGAAATTCACCTCAGCAAGAGTCTCAATATTTCCCCGTGCTTACCACTGCTCCTACTCTCTTCCCCAGGCTCCCTTCCCAAACCTCCTGACCTCACCTCTGAGATTTTCATCCAAAGGAGAATCGAGAAATCTAGGCATGCCTTCTCATCTAAATCTCCTGTTTCCCTTTCAGAAAGCCTCTTATGAGATTTAAGGGAATAAAGAAATACTCATTCAAATACAAGTTCCTGTTCCTCCTTCCACATACGGACTTGGCTAAGTCTTTAAACTTCTCTGCTATGTCTTCATTGTATGTGACTTTAAAAAAAGGACTTAGTTTTTGCTTGGGGGCATACTTGGGAAGACCAGAAGAGAGTGTCAGATCCCCTGGACCTGAGGTTTAGGTGCTTATGAGCAGCACCTAAGCAATATGGGTCCTGAGAACCAATTTCAGGTCCTCTGGAGTAACAGCAAGTATTCCTAACTGCTGAGCCATCTCTCCAGTCCTCCGTGTGTATGACTTACAAGTGTTTATGATGAATTTCCTGAGCCATTGAAACTCTCAGAGAACATGCTCATTCAAACATCTGTCATTTCTTGTGATTTTCATTTGTTCCTAAAATTCTCTTTTCCCCTCAGATTAAAGGTCAGCAGTTATTGTCTTGAAGAGTTATGATAGCAATCATTTTGCTTAGCTTATCTTCAGCTGAAAATATTTAATTCTTTTGCCTATGCTTCTGAAAGATAGTTTAGCTGGGTATATAACTCTAGTCTGGCCAAAGCACCAACCCCCCCCCCACACACACACACATTAAAAATGGTTTTTCATTATTTTCTGTTTCCTGTGGTTTCTGATAGGACATCTGCAATCAAGTGATGTGTGTGTGTGTGTGTGTGTGTGTGTGTGAACTTGCTTTTGCTTAACTATTTTCAACATTTTCTTTGTTTTAAATTTGATATATATGGTTTATTTTATTTATCTTATTTGTGTTTTCAGAACTTCTTAGATCCACTTATGATGGTATTCATGTATTTTGAGATTAGTGATGATTCTTTGAATATATTTTTCTGTCCTCTATTCTTTCTCTCTTCTCCCAAAAGTTCAAATGTCTATATGTTACCATTTCATATTATCTCTCAGATTTATGTGTTTCTATTGGTGTTACTTTCTTTTCTCTTTTTCAAAGTAGGTAAGAGATATTGATCTATCCCCAAGTTCACATTCTTTCTCTTTGCTCTCTCCATTTTGTTCTTAAGTCTACCCAGTGAATAAGTTGACTGCAGATGACAAATTTGGCAAATTTTAAACTTTTCACTTTAATTTTTTGTATCCCCAGTTTCATACAAATTCCCTATCTTTTCATTTGTATCAACTGCATTTTCCTTTTTGTCCTGAGTATGGTCTTAAAGTCCACTTCAATACCCTTGTCATATAATCACAAAATGCAGATCACATTGCAGTGACTGGCATCTGCTCATCTCTTGATTCCTTAAGATTGAGCCAAGTTTATTTTTAGATCTTTGGATGTTGATTTTTTTTCTTTTGTCCTGTTTACTGTGCTATGTTTTTATGTTGTGAAGATTCTAGATTCTGTGAAAAACTTTAATAGCTTCTCCCACTTTTTTTTCAGCAAACAGTTAAATTGTTTATAGTCTACCTGTAAACCTATCACGTATCACTTCAGTTAGTATTCAATCTGCCCCACCCATTCAAGGCTCAGTCAGAGATATGGGCAGAGACTACACATAGAACTTGAGGTTCTTATTTTCTGGCTCTCTCTCTACCCTGGCATGCACCCCACATTTTCTAGAAGCTTTCTTGCTCATCTGGTCAAAAAGATGCTTTTTGTTGGCATTTAGCCTCCTTGTTCCAGACCTAAAACAACAACAACAACATGGACAGCTCGTCCTGGGCAGTCATTTCCTCCCGACTTCAGCCTTCTCCCTCCAAAATACCTGGTTTTGTTCATGCTCCACAGTCCTCCACTGTCTTCTTCACATTTTTTTCAGAGTGTACATTGACTTAGGGACAGAATTAGACAGTTTTTATCTGAATGCTCAGCCAAAGTCCCTGTTTTTATACCTTTGCAGAATAACTTAGCATACATCAGGGAGCTTGCTAATTCAATAAAAATCAAAGCTGAACGTAAGAGGTTAAGTGGAAAAATAGACCTCTTCAGTATTCCATTTAAAGCAGTACCTATACCTAATAAGATTCTAACAAAATAAGATGGGACTATGGGAGAACTAGGCCACAATAGTCAGTGCAGCAATGTGGGTAACAAACGAGGATTTTAATTACAGCAGTGACTCTGGGGAGAAGAAGATCAGGGGTTGAACAGGTGGATAGGATGGTAGACTCTATCTCCTGGATATTAGAAATAGGTTCATACAGGGAGTCAAGGAGGAGGCTTCCTTTCTCATACCTATAAGGGAGCAGCTCTGACACTTAGTAAGGATGGAAAATTCTAGAGAACAATCGGGCTCAGGGGAGACGAGGCAAGCTCACGTTGAGACCTTAGAGTGTGAAGTGTGCAGGGTGGGGGAAGATCACAATGGGCTGTGGCACCAGCCCAGGAGCCTTGGACCAGCCTCCGCTGCGGTGAGTGCGGCCACGTGACTAGGTTCCCACCGACAGACTCTGAGTAGAAAAGGCACGGGATGCTCTGGAGAAATGCTTCCGTGGACTCCTCTCTCTCTCATGTTCTTGCCCTCCAGTAGCAGGTGTGAATGCCCAGAGGGACCAGCCGTGGAAGGTGGGAACTCACCAACCGAGAGGGATGACCGAATGTGTAAGGCAGAGCTCCTCCGCTCTCGCCCACTGTGAGAGGAAGATGTAGCTTTTATTCCTACAAGCCACTGGGGTGCATTCGTTAGAGACGTCTTTCCACTTGGCTTAGTATACAATCCCTGCTGCAGCATAGACATGCTGTGTGCCTCCCCACTGACCCGTGTGCTAAATGCTAACTAATCTCTATTTTGAGGCTTTGATGAGTGGAGATTTAAGCAACTTGGGTGGTTAGACTTAGAGAGCTGGAGCTCTGCGGTTAGGGGGTCGATGAGCCTCCTGAAACGTGCAGGGTGTCTTTCAGAGGCCTCAGTTCAGTCCTCAGAACCCACATTAAGATGGCTTTGAACCACCCGAAACTCCAGCTTCATGGGGACCTGATGCCTCTGGTCTCTTGTACTGGTTGGTTTTGTGTGTCAACTTGACACAGGCTGGAGTTATCACAGAGAAAGGAGCTTCAGTTGGGGAAGTGCCTCCATGAGATCCAGCTGTGGGCCATTTTCTCAATTAGTGATCAAGGGGGAAGGGCCCCTTGTGGGTGGTACCATCTCTGGGCTGGTATTCTTGGGTTCTATAAGAGAGCAGGCTGAGCAAGCCAGGGGAAGCAAGCCAGTAAGGAACATCCCTCCATGGCTTCTGCATCAGCTCCTGCTTCTGACCTGCTTGAGTTCCAGTCCTGACTTCCTTTGGTGATGAACAGCTGTGTGGAAGTGTAAACTCAATAAACCCTTTCCTCCCCAACTTGCTTCTTGGTCATGATGTTTGTGCAGGAATAGAAACCCTGACTAAGACACCTCTACAGGCACCTACACTCACATAGGTGCTCTTGAGTACACACACACACACACACACACACACACACACAAATGCACACACACACTAACACTGAATACTTTTTTTAAAGAGCAACATCATTTTTTAAAGATTTATTTTTTTTATGTCTGTGAATCCTGTACACCTGCATGCCAGAAGAGGGCATCAGATAACATTATAGATGGTTGTGAGTCACCATGTGGTTACTGGGACTTGAACTCTGGACCTCTGAAAGAGCAGCCAGTGCCCTTACCTACTGAGCCATTGCTCCAGCCCCTAAATACATTAAAAAAAAAGATGAGATGGAGGAAGAGAGCAGGGAGCTGCCTCTAGAAGCACCAAGCCTCCATTGTGCCAGCCAGAGCCCCTGTTTCTTCCTCTCTATCGCATATGTTAATGTGAATTTCTCCTTTAATCTTTCTGTTTCCATCCCCATAGACTTCTTCTATCCACATAAATTTCTAGCATATTCTGTCCAGAATATAAGGAGCATCCTGACAGCTATCCATGGCTGGGTCACTAATCTCTCCTCAAGAACCGGGCTATGCGCTAGAGTCTCAGAGAGGTCATGTAACATTCTCAAATCACACAGCTCCAAATAGACAGAAGGCAGCTAGAGTTAGGGCTAGCTCTTTGACGCCAAGATCCCCACATGAAAGGGGCTCAGCCTTTAGTGTTTCTCAAATCAGCGGAATGATTCCTCTCAGTTGAGGCTATCTATCTATCTACTTTGAGTCCTTAATCCACTTCCCTGGGTAAGGAAACAAAACTGAACCCAGCAGTGTCTGGTTTGCACCTGAATTAATAGTGGTCTTAAAGTGGTAGGAGCAGTCGCTTCCCAACATGGACATACCGGATCCTGTGATGCCCTAATGGCAGGGCAAAATTCTATCCAGTGCTCCTTTACACGAGAACTAATAAGACAACAATCATTACAGCCACCTTCAAATGTATCTCTCTGGTTACCAGGAGAAACCAATGAACAGGAAGCCAATCTTTTGTACTAGAATGCACTTACTAACCACCAAAATGTCCACCTATCCAGAGTTTTTCAAATGTTCCCATGTGCGTCATCTCGTTTAACCACTGACTATCGTGGTTCGGTGTTAAGGTATTCGACGCAAATTAATACTATTAATTCTATTTTTACAATTAAAGCTGCTGGAAATTATCAATTCATTGTTAAAACTATCATTTCGATTGGGGGGCTGTTCTTTGGGGGAATTCTGGTTTTGAGTGAAGGCCTCATGTTGTAGCTGGGGGCTGGGCTCAAACTTGTAGAAGGCGGGCTTCTACAAGTGGCCTTCAGCATGGTGCCTTGAACCAGCACTCCTGGCCAGTGAGACTGGTGCCTTTGTGCCTTTGAGTCCTGAGTCTACTTCCTTTGACATTTGCCAGGGGGGCGTGGTAAAGCTGCCGCAAGAACGGCCAAAGCAAGGACAGAAGGAGGGACCGCCAAGTTCACAAGCAAATCTCAAATGATGATGCAAAAGGCTGAAGAGACGGAGTCTCCCAAGGCAGTCAGTCAGCGGGCTAACTGAGGCAGAGCGGGCATACCACGAAAGGCCACCAGCTGCTGCCTCTGTCCCCTCTCAGGCCAGCTAGCCAGCAATCTGCTCCGTCTCCCTTCCCCCTCATGAACTTGCTGTTGCCTAGTAGACAGTCTTAGGCAAGAAATGCAGTAAGATCATCTATGTTTGTTGTAGCCCCCGTATTCAGGATCTTATCTCTTCTTGCAAATCCCCCGCTGTGGTTCGCCGACACATGGAGGGGGAAGGGAGGCAATTCTTTTTCCCAACCCCATTAAACTGTCATGAAGCTATTCTCTATTTACAAATGCAGATCCATTGCTGACAGTCTACAGGCCCCGAGGAAGGCTGGCAGATGGGATCCTGGAGTCTGCAATCACCTTGGTGTCTGGATTTGGGGGAACATTTTTTTTTCAGGCTTTTATGAAGAATTAGCCCTCATACAAAATGTCATTAAAGTCTATCAGTGAATTCTTTTCCCCTTTCAAGGGGACCTTTCTAGCCATTAAGCCTGGAAAACAGCCAACGGCAGACTAATTCCAAATAAAACAAGGAGAGGGTCTAGAACCCTCGGAGCACAGGCACATAAATCTTATTAAGTGTGTATGGGCGCTCACGACGAAGCCGTTGCCATTAGATTCCCAAGGGTGACACTAGGAAAGATCAACGGGGCAGGGGCGCAAGCTGGGGTCTCCTAGCGCTCACGAGTGTGGCTTCAGTGACGACGAAAGAGGAACCCCTGTCTCCGCCATTGTTGTTCGGCCGATCAAAAAGAGAAACCCGCTCAGAAGGCTGCTTCGCCTCATTTCTTTTTGTCCATTTTAATTTCTTTTCCCCTGATCAAATCAAGACCTGTGGCAACGTAATCCAAACTCACAGTCTGGGTCAAATGTTCCGAGGTCAGAAGTGGTGACCAGAAAATGCCTGAGAAACCGAAGCCCAGGACTAATTTACCTTGATGATGTAATTGCACTGGTAACATGGGATGGGAAAAAAAAAACCGATTTGCTGGGATGTGAAAAGCTACGCTGATTCCCTGACTCACGTACCCTGTATCTCTCCTGGGAAGCAGAGATGCTCAGTCCTGAGCTGTACACAACAAAACTCTAAGGGGTCTGGTGTGTGTGTGTGTGTGTGTGTGTGTGTGTGTGTATCTGGGGGAGTGCACAGGCTATCTGGCACTCACAGACATCAGACAAACAGAATACCATCTGGGGAACCTTCACTAATTCCCTTGACAGAGGGTTTCTCACTGAACCTGGAGCCAGGCTGGTAGCCAGCAAGCTTCTATAATCCTCCTGCCTCTGTCCCACACCACGGTGGAGTCACAGACAGGATTGCAGCCACTTTTGGCTTTCTAAGCCCATCCTTGGGATTTGAACTCAAGTCCTCCTGCTAACACAGCAAGTGTTCTTCCCTGCTGAGGCCAGTTCTCTAGCCCTGCTTGTCTGCATGCCGTGAGACTGGGGTGCGGAGCTAGCTGGGTGTCAAGCCTCAGGATACCGTGTTCTGCATCTCTTACTAGCTCTCTCACCTATCCAATCTGAGGCTATGGAAGCCAGCCAGGGCATCAAGGTGTCCATCAAGGATGAACACTAGGAGAAGCAGCTGAGCAGACAGCAGAGGCACACCTAACAGGTGCAGATAATGTTGCATATCACGGAACACGATCAGATGGGCAAGCTACATTTTCACCAAAGCCTCGGAAGACAAGATCACATCCAAAGCTGAGAGTTTCTGCCCCAGGAGTCAATAACATGGCATGAAGTCACGAGAGAAGAAGAGGAGGGGGAGAAGAGAAAGAAGAGAAGGAGAGATGAGGAGGAAGAGGAGGGAGATCACTCTATAAGCTATGCATTGCAAGTAAAATGCAAATCTCTTAACCCCGTATCCCACTCACCTTTCTGTCTTCCAGTGTTTTATGCACCTGTGATAATTATTAAGAATGCCATCCAGGGGGTTGAAGAGATGGCTCAGTGGTTCAGAGCACTGACTGCTCTTCCGGAGGACCAAGGTTCGATTCCCAGTACCAATATGATGGGCTCACACCCTCACAACCACCTACCACTTCAGTTTCAGAGGATCTGCAGGCACTGCCTGCACATGGTAGAGAAAAACACATGCCAGCTCATTCAGGGTGTGTGTGTGTGTGTGTGTGTGTGTGTGTGTGTAACTAAAGGACAAAAGACAAAACCAAAGAATCACCATCCAGCCAGGTGTGGTGGCTCATTCCTGTAGACAGCTGGAGGAGACAGGCTGTTGTGAGTCCAGGTCCAGCCTGGAATATTCAGTACATTCCAGGATAAGAAGCTGTAGTGTGAACGCCTCTCTCAAAAATCCACAAGGGCTGGAGAGATGGGTGAGTGGGTAAGTCACCCATTGCCAGAGTGCATGACCTAAATTCAGATCTCCAGAATCCATGTAAAAATAAACCAGGTAAAACAGTGTATCTATAACCCAGTGCTAAGGAGGAAGAGACAGGAGGATTCCCCTGTCTAGCCAGATGAGTGAGTTCCAGACTCAGTGAGAGTCTGTCTTAAAAACATAAGACAGAGAGCAGCGCAAAAAAGGCACCTGCGACTGCCTTTTGCCACCACATGAGCATCCGTGAAGATGCTTACCTGCACATAAAAATGCATGCACATGTACATACACATATTATACATGTGCATATATATGCACAAACAATATTGCACTAATGATTGTTAGCTGACCCTTTTCCAGCTCATCAAGTTTTAAATTATTTTACATTATCTAATTTAAATATTTTTGAATTATTTTAATTATATGCACCTGCACGTCTGCGTGTGAGTATGCACATGTGAATGAGGTGCCTGTGGAACTCAGAGGTATCAGAACCTTCTGGAGCTGGAATCATGGAGGTCATAAACCACCCAACATGGATGCTGGGAACAGAACTCGGGTCTTCTGCAAGAGCAGCTCAAACTCTTAACTGAAGCCACACCCCCGGCCCCACATTATCTAATTTAATTCTCATCCAGTAGTCACAATCTGGTCCAGGTATGTATTAGGATTATAACTTCTGTCTTCTAGATGAGGATGCTAAGAGTTTCAGAGAGCAGGAATCTACCTAAAGTCCAGTTCATCAAGTGCTCTATCTGAGAATCCAGTTCTGATCCAGTTGACTGTACTACTAAATGGCTTTCATAGGTCCACACAGAATGTGGCTGAGACTGCTGGGGGAACTTACATAAACGTATCAGTGCAATACAGAGTGATCTACAGCAAAAGGTGCCCAGAGGGGTTGACAGAGGGCCAAGCAAAACAGAATCACAATGGAAAACCCACGCTTGAAGTCTCAGTGCCTCGAAGAACAAATATAAGACAGCTATAGCCACTGCAACACTGGGGACAGAGCCCCAGATGGGAAAGACAAAAGGGCCTCCCCTCCCCTCTGGGCAGCAGCCCTACCTACAGCTTTAGCTGAGCCCTGAGTCTCTAGTGCATGAGGCAAAACCCAAGTCTCCAGAAGAGTGAAAGAGTAGGTGTGAGGTCAGATACACCCTTGCAATGATGGGGGCGTCTCCTTCGTGTGCAGCCAATGTCAGTGCCCAGAGGGGGGGAAATGAAATATGCCTTTTACAGAATACAGTCACAATGCAGTCTAGGGCTCGTGATCCAATCTAAGATTGCTACCCACACAAAGACATAGTGTCTTAGTCAGGGTTTCTATTCCTGCACAAACATCATGACCAAGAAGCAAGTTGGGAAGGAAAGGGTTTATTCAGCTTACACTTCCACACAGCTGTTCATCACCAAAGGAAGTCAGGACTGGAACTCAAGCAGATCAGGAAGCAGGAGCTGATACGGAGGCCATGGAGGGATGTTCCTTACTGGCGTGCTTCCCCTGGCTTGCTTCCCCTGGCTTGCTCAGCCTGCTCTCAGGAATACCAGCCCAGAGATGGTACCACCCATAAGGGGACCTCTGGCCCCTGGATCACTAATTGAGAAAATGCCCCACAGCTGGATCTCATGGAGGCACTTCCCCAACTGAAGCTCCTTTCTCTGTGGTAACTCCAGCCTGTGTCAAGTTGGCACACAAAACCAGCCAGTACATCGCAAAGGGGATGCATTTTCAAAAGAAAAAAAAAAAAAAACAATCAAAACGGAATATTCTGGTTACCCCAAGATGATCTGGAAATTAGAATGAACGGAAAGGATCTTATTCAATGTTTTAAGATTCCATTACATTTATTATTTATTTATTCAGTGTGAGTGTGTGTGGGCACAGGCCATAGCATACATGTGGAAGTCAGAAGGAGTTCCCACTCTCCACCAGGGAGCGTCGAACTCAGGTACTCAGGCTTGGTGGCAAGGGCCTTCACCTACTGAGCCATCTCGCAGGCCCCAGATAAGGATTTTAAAGTGTCGGTTTAATACATTTAAGACAAAAAAAAGTGGATATACAAGTCCACAATCATACTTGGGTGCTTTAACATATCCTTCTCTAAAATTGCTAAGTAAGCTACATTAAATAAATAAATAAGTAAATAAATAAATAAATAAATAAGAGTCCAACACAGTGCCCCATGTCTTCAATCCCAGAACTGGAGAGGCAGAGGCAGTTGGGTCTCTGTGAGGCTGGGGCCAATCTGCTCTATACAGTGAGTCCCAGAGCAGCCAGGGGGAAACAGTGAGAACCTAGCTCAAAGAAATTCCCGTCGACTCTCATCTTAAGAGAGGATGCTGAACTCACTTGCTAGTGTCCACAACAAAGTGCTACAGATCAGGCATTGATTTTTTTTTTCGAGACAGGGTTTCTCTGTGTAGCCCTGGCTGCCCTGGAACTCACTCTGTAGACCAGGCTGGCCTCGAACTCAGAAATCCACCTGCCTCTGCTTCCCAAGTGCTGGGATTACAAGCGTGCGCCACCACCGCCCGGCCAGATCAGGGGTTGAAACACCAGAACTCTCTTTTTCTCATGATTCAGGTAATGAAAAATCGCAGGTCAAGATGTCACTGGGGCTCCACGGTATGCAATAATTGCTTTCTGTCTGTGTCTGTATCTGGTCATTCCTTTGTATCTCTGTCCTAATCTTCCTTTTACACCGATATCATATTACTCGGCCATCTTGAATTAGGATGAACCCCGATAATTAGGTGAAAGATAGTCATATGAACATGTCCCCTTTCCCAAACTGGTCCACGGAACCAAGAAGCAGCCCTCATAGCTCCTGGGTTCCATTGATGAGTTTTGCTTGTTTGTAGAAATTGACAAGTGTGTTCTAAAGTCCACAGCTGATGCCTCAGAAAAGCAGAAGATGGAGAAAGCAGCACACAGCTCCCCGTAAGCAGAAAGGTCTGGCAATGATTTACACGCCAAGTCTACCCCTGCAAACGTGGTGAGGTTTTGCCGAACTCCAGCCTCATAAGTCAGTCTGCCAACGTGTCTTGGATGCCAGCAGAGGTCTCAAGACCCTGGGGTCAGGGATAGTAGTTCACTAGCCACAGATAGGAGACCAGGCTGAGTATTAGCATTTATGCTGATACCTGGGGGACCAGTAGCAAATGTATGAGCCATGGGTTGGTTGCATTGTATTAAAAGAGAGCTAACCCCTTGCAAGGCACTGGCAACCCCAGTTCCGTTACAAGCCTGACTGGTCTTTGCCTTAGAGAGTTAGAGAATCAGGACTGCATACATTTTTACTTGTTAATAAACCACCCCCTTCTTCTGGAGGGATACATCGTATCTTCCAGGATCACTCACAATCCAGCCTTAGGAAAACCCTGTGGAATAAATACAGTAGTCACCACTGCTAGGCTGGGCCCTTCCACATCAAACACTAATTAAGAGAAGTCCTCCCCCCCCCAAGACATGCCCACAGGCCAGTCTAATGGAGACCATTCCTCATCCCCTGATGACTAGCTCCGGTTGCACTGACAAGAACTAACTGCCATACTTTTTATGCTTTCAATTCACACCCCTTTGGACTGGCCCTTGCTACTATTCAAACCTTAGGAAAAAGTCATTTCTGGTCATTTCCATAAGAAAATGCTCTCAAACTTAACCGCAGGTTTCATCTTCATTGAAAAGCTCGAGGAATTTTGCTGTCCAAGGTCTGCCATCCTAGTGGACAGGGAGGGCTTAGGAGGACGTTCCGTCTTTTGCTGCTATGTCTCTCAGTGTCTGTCTGTCTGTCTGTGTATAGGTCTGTCTGTCTGTCTCTGTCTCTCTCTCCCTCCCTCTCTCTATCCTTTCCTCCCTCCTTCTCCCATCCCTTCTTTCCTCCTGTTCCTGAACTAAACAGTTTTGCTCCACGAGGAAAACTCTCGGGAAGGTCCCAGTCATGATCCTGCTGTTTTGCCACAAGCCCAAAGCCATCAACCAATCATAGATAGAAACCTTTAAGACCTCAAATTAAACCTGAAATTAACCTTTGCTGTGGCAGGCATTACACTGAGGGAGAGCCCCCTGCCAACGGCTGGAGTTCTTCAAGGATAGACTGTCATGCTTAGGCTAACGAGACGGGAGCTCCTGGCTTGTATTTTGAGATCTAACCATTCCCAGGTCTACTGAGGCAAGAAGCCATGTTATCTCCAACTCTTGGACTCAAAGGACAAGAACGACAGCTCCATCCAGGTCCTGGAGAAATGGCTTAGCAATCAACAGCCCCCACCCCTTTTGCAAAGGACCTCTCTTTAGTCCCTAGCACCTGTGTTGGGTGGTTCATGTCCCTCCAACTCCAGCAAGATGTGATACCTCTGGATTCCTTGGGCACAGGTATTCACACATGCATATATTCATAATAAAAATAGTAAAGATAACGTTTAATCACACTCTTGTCCCTTAAACACAGCGCAACTTTTCTTTACGATTTTAAGACACGATTTGAAGACACAACTCTGGTTCTGAGCTTTCTCTCAAATCATGAGGTGTGTATGGTGGCTTCTAGGTGAGTAGCAGTGTTAGTGAGTAATCCTGTTGGAACTCATAAGGATCACATACTGATGACTCCAGGAGGGTTCATTCTTCTGGGGGAAGAACAAATTTTGTTGTGAGATTCCTATATCTCACAACTCTGGCAAAGAAAATGGGGGGAAAGAGTCACAGGTTGTATTAGTCAGGGTTCTCTAGAGTCACAGAACATATGGGCAGTCTCTATATAGTAAGGGAATTTGTTGATGACTTACTGTCTGTAGTCCAACTCCCCAACAATGGTCAGCAGCAGCTGTGGATGGAAGTCCAAGGATCTAGCAGTTGCTCAGTCCCACAAGGCAAGCAGGCAAAGAAGAGAGAGTGAGTCTTCCTTTTTCCAATTTCCTTATGTAGGTCTCCAGCAGAGGGTGTGGCCCAGATTAAAGGTGTGTGTCACCACACCTTTAATCCGCAATGACCTTGAACTCAGAGATCTCCCTGTCTTAATCTTCTGGAATACATAGACACTATGCTTCAAGATCTCCATGCCAAGATCCAGGTCAGAAACTTATATCTCTCAGCCTCCAGATTAGGATTGCAGGTGAGCCTTCCAATTCTGGATTGTAGTTCATTCCAGATACAGTCAAGCTGACAACCCGGAATAGCCACTACACAGGTGAATACCAGAGTTTTCCCCTCCGGTGATGTCAGAAGGAACTGATTTCTTACAGAGGAAAATATCATAGTCACATGGATTGTCTCTGGTGGGTTATTTCTCTGCTTGTGTGGGGGGTGGGCTGCCGCCTAACGTGCATCTGTTGTGGTGACTAATAACACCCCGTCAGACTGCGGACACTGCCGATTCAGGGCAGGCTCCGGCCATGTCTCCTTTCTCAAGGAGCAGGTATCACAAGGCCAGCACCCACCACGACTGAGATGGGGGCGGGAGAGAGGGAAGTGGTATGGGTTTTAGGATACCGAATTCGTTAACGTTCCTCACGACTGTGACAAAAGACTAGAAGAAATGGATTTCTTTTGATTGACAGCCTCGGAGGGGTCAATCCATCCCGGTGGGGAAGGCGTGGCTGCAGAGCATTTCAGGGCAGAGTTATCCAGGAAGCAGAGAGAAAGGAAGAGGCGGGGCTAGATACTGGCAAGGACCTCCCGGAAATCTATTTCTTCTGCCTGGTCCTAAAGCTTAAAGAAGTGCCTGAGATGGGTCACTGGCTGGGGACCAGGTGTTGAACACTGGAGCCTAAGGGGGCCTTATTTTTGTGTTCAATCATAGCAGATACTACGTAGAATATTTGAACTCAGAATTCTTTTCATCTAGTCATGAATTCATCATATCTTGTTATTCAGGGAGTCTCCCCACCCCCTTTGTGCCAGGCACTACACTTAGGGGCCGCAACTCAGGTGAGGCCAAAGATGACATTTTCCTGACTAAGACGCTCTTAGCCCAGCTGGGAAAGTCTGAGGATTTATCTAGACCGAATGAGTCAACACCCTTCAGAGAGGTATGAATGGGCAGGCTGTCCTCACCGCTGGGAGACCCAGCAAGACTTTACCAAGAGGGAATGGTACTTAGATCCAGTCTAGAAGGATGTCAGGGATTTAGACAAGCAAAGAGGAAAGGCGGGTACCGAGGGGGGTGGGATGGTGTGGGTGGTGGCTGGGGATGAAGGAAAGAAAGAAAACTGACAGAAACCTGGCGACCTTAGCAGTAGTGTCCTGCTGGAGCTGAGGTGGGAAAAGATGGCCACAGAGAGGGGAACAGAGGTCCAATACTGAAGGGGCTGGTGGAACCAGGGTAGACCTGAGGAAGCCGAATCTCGGGGCAGGGTTACAAAATGCATTTAAACCCAAAGCCAGCCTATCTTTCCAGGTTTGAAGCCAGAACCTGCCACTGGCTTCTGGAAGCCAGGATTAAGTGCAACTCCTTCTGCAGAGCAAGGGATGCGGATGGGCCCCCGGGGCCTGGAGCCGAGCCTCTGTCGTGGGTGAGCACAAACAGTAGGCCAGACTGCGTTGGTCCCAATTGCCCACCTGGGATTCGGCAGAGCTAATTAATCATAGTGACAGCTCCGCGGAGGCAGTCAGAAGTCGCCTTTCTTTCCTGAATGCCACCACTTTAACCTGCCCGAGGCAAGACTGCGCTTCTTGAGGCGAGAATAAAGCCTGGCTGAAAATGATGAATGCCTTCGGGGAAGAATAACATTTTGATAAAGACCCGCCCCGCCAGCCCCCAGGTTACACAAGAATGCTTTTCCTCCTCGCGCATTTTCAAAGCCTGCTCCGCCTTCAGGTCTCCAAACAGGCTAACTTAAAGAGGCTATCTATGATGACAAATCAAACACGTACCCTGCAGTTGGTTCTGGCATCTCACAAAGAATTATGGCTGGAACAGCCCCGCCCCCCCGCCCCTCCCCCCCCCAGGTCTCGACTCGCCTCCCAAACTCTGCATCTCATTATATCTGCCTCTGACACCCCTATCCCTGACAGCGTCCCCCCCACCCCACCCCAAAGATCGTGACTTGGATCCTGCCTACTCTCAGGGCCCCTCCACTGCTGGGAAAGCAGATGTTGCAAATGCCTTTGGAGACTTTTACTGCATGTTCGTGTGTGTTTGTTTATAGTTGGCCTTTTCTCTTAGACCCTTAAGTCTCCATCTTTCCATTAGGAGAATGCTTCTGGATGACAAAGAAAATCAAAATGTTGGAGAACACTCACGTAAACAGCCAGGAAATACTTACTTGGTTCAAGCAATGTAGGAATTGTCATAAATGGGGCAGGGGTATAAAGTTTGGTCATATTATGCTTCTATTTTTTTTATTCTTTAAAAACTCGAACTCTAAACGAAACTATCTGATAGACAAGAAAGTTTTCAACAAAGTTAGATTAGTGGATTAGTGGGTCATTTTGATGGGTTATTTTCATTTATAATCACATATAAATTGTGTAATCAAATGTAAGTCAGAGAGATGAAGAAGCTCAGTGGGTCTGGATGTGCGAGAGTGAGCCCTTCTCTCCGAAGGGTTCTTTGTGGCCTCTGTGGTCTTGAAGCTCCTGGTCTTCTCAAGGCATTGGTGCTTCCTTGTGAGCAGTGGGAACGTATAGTGCTTCAACTGCAACACAAGCTCGGGCTCAAAAAGATGCGGAGTAGGTTAGAGTGCCGTGGGGGTGCTGGCCATGCAAAGTAGGCTCTGCTCCAAATAGGATACGGAAGGGGAGGAGAGGAGAGGACAAGATAGGAATAGAATACGTGGCTGGAGAGATGGCTCAGCGGTTAAGAGCACTGACTGCTCTTCCAGAGGTCCTGAGTTCAATTCCCAGCAGCCACATGGTGGATCACAACCATCCGTAATGGGATCTGAGGCTGTCTTCTGGTGTTTCTAAAGACAGTGACAGTGTATTCACATACATCAAATAAACAACCAAACCTTAAATTTTTTAAAAAAATAATATTTTAAATAAAACAGAATACAATAATAATAGAATAGAAAAACAATACAAGAGAGGATAATTGTAATAATAAAATAGAATAAAGAAAATATCTATTAAAATGAAATGAAATAAGAGAATATAATAATAATAATAATAATAATAATAATAGAATATACTAAGAATAGAATGGGATGGGATAGGCTATGACAGGGTAAAATGGAAGAACGTGTCACTCACTGCAAAGATAAATCTGAATAAGGAAGCTGAGGAGGCTTCTTTTTTTTTTTTTTTTTGGTTTTGTTTTTGTTTTTCGAGACAGGGTTTCTCTGTGTAGCCCTGGCTGTCCTGGAACTCACTCTGTAAACCAGGCTGGCCTCGAACTCAGAAATCTGCCTGCCTCTGCCTCCCAAGTGCTGGGATTACAGGGGTGCGCCACCACGCCCCGCTTGAGGAGGCTTCTTAAGCTCCTAAGTATCCCGGTGTCCTCATTTACCCAGTGCAGTCAAGCTCCTTGTAGATTGCAAACGTTGAAACCATGGAAACCAGCATCATCATACCCAACCCCAGAAAGGTCCCAGCAAGCACCCTCTCTATCCTCGTCCTCTGCACCTTGGGTCCCTAAGCATGCTTTTGGTCCACAGTTTCTGGATTAAAGCCCCTTTGGCATTTCTCCCTTCTCACCATTTTGTCCCTGCTCCCTGTGTCCTCCTCTCCTCCCAGTCAACACTTCCAGAACCTTCCCGTTTGGTTGACTTTAAACCAGTAATCCTCTCACTGAATTGTGACCAACAGCATGCTCAATGGTGAGTCTTCATCACCAGATTCAGTTAGAATCCAGTGTAGGAAGTAAATGTGGAAGACTTGAGAAAAGTCTTAGTGACCAGACAGACAGATGACACTTCTGTTGAATTGTTTCCTTACAAATGTCCTAACAGATGTTTGGAAATACAGAGTGGACCCGTGGTAGTCTCAAGAGTATTGATTTCACGAACTGTTGTTTTTCAACAAAGTCTAAGCATACTCATGCTACTCATACAGAAAGACACAGTCTTCACATAAGCTATACCCACACACTCATAAATACTTTAAATCGCAGACATGAGTTCCAATACCCAACACAATACAAATGCAAGACAGATAGTTGATAAGCTGCCTTCTTTAGGGAATAGCGTGTTCAGTTACAGGCACAGTTATTGTGTCTGAATTTGGTTGAATCCATAAATATAGAACCCCAGAATCAGAGGGCCAACTGCACACACACATTTACATGCCTTAAAATATGGGCCACGATGCACTGTTCTGTGAACCGCATCTCTTACCATGATACTTGAATGTTCCTGAAATACCATCAGTGCCGAGACATGCCTTCATTTTGAGGATCACTAAGAGACAGCAAGTGTTTCATATTAAAGCATGACAAGACACTTCACTTTTAATTTCTTTGCATTTGTGTGTGTGTGTGCTAGAAAGTAAAGCCAGAGTGGTGTTCACATTCTCAGTGTTCAGTCTGCCACCGAGCTAGATCGACAACCCTTAGAATCAACTTTTTTGAGACATGGTCTCTCTTTTTCTGTGTAGCCCTGGCTGTCTTGGAATAGACTATATAGTCCAGGCTGTTCTCAGATTCACAAAGGTTCACCTACCTCTGCCTCTCAAGTGCTGGGATTAAAGGTGTGCACCATTGTGCCTGACTAGAATCATTTTTTTTTAATTAGTAAGAGAGCCCAGTCAGGCGACATTAAGCACTCAGTTTCCCTCTCACTGAGCCCACCCTCCTATCTGGTTGCTCCGTGTCAAAGGGCATTCTGGAATTCTCTGAAGCTTGCTCTTCCTTCTCAGCACCTGTCGCCCACTCTGCAATCTCTCATACTGGCATCTGACACTTGCCCAAGCGTAGGTAACAGCGGTGACTTCTGTTCTAGGGAGAATCGAGGCAATTACAAGGTGTTGCCAATCACCAGAAGTTTCCAGTTGCAGAGATGGTAAGGTGGATGCATCTTAGGAATACCAGAACTATGTTATAAATGTTGGTAAGGACCTTCAGTAGTCTCCTGCATGACTGGCTTAATTACTAACATATAGTTCCGAGAGATGAATTATGAACACATCAAGATCGGATTTAGCAGGGGTTAGACTTTTTTCTATGAAGTCTTCCTTGGTTAAATGTCTCCCAAAGAGCGCATGGATTCCATGTGTAGTCACAAGCCTATGGTGCTCCTGAGAGGTTTAGAACCTTGGAGAAGTGTGGTCAGATGGAAGGACATTACATCACTGATGACATGCCTTGACTGGGTCCTTCAAGGTCCTCCTTGGTCCCCAGCCTCCATGGCATGTTCATCTTCCTCCACCAGCAATCCCACACAGGATAAGCTATCTCATCCCAGGCCTAAATGTGACAGGGAGGGTAAAGCTTGCCTCTGGGGTCCCAGTTCCTCATCCCCCCACCCCCACCCCACCGCATGCTGTGCTATGCCTGATAAACACGCTGAGTCTCTGGGTTGCCAGCATCAGTAGGCACCACCACTGGAGTGCATGCCACCACCTGATTCCAGGTGCCTGTGTCTGTGTGCTGGGCCTTCTTCATTCCTTTGATACCCCAGTCAGGGTCCTAGGACCCAAGCACTACAGGTTGGTGTCAGCCAGTCTACAGTGGGGTCCCGAGAAGCATCTCTCATTAGGCCGATCATAATCTGGTGAACCTTAATGCTGTTTCTACTACTCAGAAGGCAGCAAGGACCATTCTTGCCTGTAAGCGTTTGCCATCAAATGTGACAGTTTCCCTGGGATAATTGCCCAGACAGTTAACTGTTAAAAGTCTAAGGCAGGAAAGCCTGCAAATATCTCAATATTTATGCCAATGTGTTGTCCCCACGGAGGCTCTTAACTATACTCCTGTCAATGGCGAGTGACATATCTCTCTCCCACATATCAACCTTAGGTGTCATTGGTTTCATTTTATAGAAATATGTATTAGAAACCAATTTGGTGAGAAGCAAATGAAGAGTCAGGATTAATAGATTCTTTTAGGAGCGAGGGGAGTGGCTCAGTCAGTCCAGAGTCTGTCATGCAAGTGTGAGGAGCCCAATTCCATTCTCAGACCCTACATAAAGCTGGACACGTGTCTGTGGTACCAGCCCAGTGCTCCAGTGAGAGACTGAGAATCCATGGAACCTTAGTTCCAGTTAGCCTGGCAAACGCAGCCCCAAACAGGAGACCCTGCCTCGAACAAGGTGGAAGGCAAGGACTGGCACCTCAGGTTGTACTCTTAGCTCTACACACACACACACACACACACACACACACACACACACAGACACACACACACACAGAGAGAGACACACAGACACACACACAAACACACACTGGCTCTCATGTAGCTTTCTAGATAAAGGGCATAATAAACACACAAGTCTAGAGGAAAGGCACAGGGCACAAGATGATAGCTGGACACTCTCTTTTTTTTTTTTTTTTTTTTTTTTGCTTTTTTTAAAATTATTTTCTATATTCTTTGTTCACATTCCAAAGGCTTTCCCCTTTCCAGTTCCCCCCCTCAGCATATGTCCCATAAGTCCTCTTCCCCCCACCATTCCCCAATCACCCCCCCTCCCCACCATTTCTCTGTTCTGGTACTGTCCTACAAAACCGGATTTAGTCTTTTCCGGACCAGGGTCCTCTCCATCCCTTTTCTTGGGAATCTTTTGCTTAGCTAATTGTGTCTTGAGTATTCAGAGCTTCTGGGCTCGTTAATATCCACTAATCAGTGATTGCAATTCATGTGAATTCCTTTGTGATTGGGTTGACTCACTTAGGATGATATTTTCCAGATCCAACCATTTGCCTACAAATTGCATGAATTCATTATTTTTAATTGCTGAGTAGTATTCCATTGTATAAATATACCACATTTTCTGTATCCAGTCCTCTGTTGAGGGACATCTGGGTTCTTTCCAGCTTCTGGCTATTATAAATAAGGCTGCTATGAATATAGTGGAGCATGTGTCTTTATTGCATGCAGGGGAATCCTCTGGGTATATGCCCAGAAGTAGTATGACAGGGTCCTCTGGAAGTGTCATGCCCAATTTTCCGGAATTAGCAGGACCACAAATGATCATCAGTGGACACTGGGACAAACAGTGTCTCTGAAACAGTGGCTTGTCATGCATGCCTAAGAATAAAAGAGGTATTGGCACACCTCCTCATGGATGAAATTAGAGGCCACTGGGGTTTGTGAAATACACCAGCTGTAGGACTAGTTAGATTGACAAGGGGCCTGCTACACAACCATGAGGACCTGACCTAGATCTCTGTGCCCACATAAATGTCAGCCTCGGTGTACAGACTTGTAATCACAGAGCTGGAGAAGCAGAGCCAGGCAGATCCCTGGGGCTCCCTGGCCAGCCAGCTTACCCTACTTGGCTAATTTCAGGCCAGTAAGAGACTGTCTCGCCAGGCGGTGGTAGCACACGCCTTTAATCCCAGCACTTGGGAGGCAGAGGCAGGCAGATTTCTGAGTTCGAGGCCAGCCTGGTCTACAGAGTGAGTTCCAGGACAGCCAGGGCTACAGAGAAACCCTGTCTCGAAAAAAACAAAAGAGAGAGAGAGAGAGAGAGAGAGAGAGAGAGACTGTCTCAAAAAACCAAGGTGACTGACTCCTGAGTAATGATACTCTGGTCTATATAGCATGCCAGGACCTCCATCCAGGAGGTGGCTGCAAGGACTTGTTCCAGGGACCTCACTTAGCAGGAAACCGGGGCTCTTGGCCATTTGAAGGTAAAAGGAGCCTGGCTTCCACGCCTGTGTGCGCCATGCTAATGCATCTCTCTGCAGAGGACAAAGACGTGATGGGACAGGACTGTGTCCTCTCTCTTCTGTTAAGTGCTCTGGATGCATGATAGTACCTAGCATGTGGACGTGGCATCCATAAACACGGCTACCCTTCATCCGTGGCTGAGCCCTGGGAGCCAAATGCTTGTTGGGAGCTGTTTTCTCCTTGGAAGTGGGTTCTGGGGCTAGGCTCCTTTCACAGAGCTGATGAGCTGCAAGAGGACTCAGCGGGGAGAGGCGCTTGCTACCAATGCATGCTACCCACATGGAGGAAGGCAAGTGCAGACTCCTACATGTTGTCCTGTGACTTCCACATGTGGGCTGTGGTGTGTGACACTATTTCACAGGTAAGAGACTATAGTTGACATCCATCAATCAAGAGCACACACACACATGCATACACAAACATACAACATACAAACACATATACACACAGACATACACAAACACACACATATACAAACACATACACAAACACACACAGACACTCACAAACACACACAGACACACACATACATACACAAATGCACACAAACACATACACAAAAACACACAGACACATACACAAACACATACACAAACACACACATACACACACATACATACACAAACACAAACACACACAAACACATACACAAAAACACACAGACACATACACAAACACATACACATACAAACACATACACACACATACACACACATACATACACAAACACACACACATACAAACACATACACAAATACACAGACACACACATACATTCACAGACACATACACATACACAAACACACACATACACACATACACAAACACACACACATACACATACACAAACACACAGAGACACACACAAACACACACACATACAGACACATACACAAACACACACATACACACATACACAAACACACACATACACATACACAAACACACAGACACACACACAAACACACACACATACAAACACATACACAAACACACACAGACACACAGACACATACATACACAAACACACACTTACAAACACATACACAAACACACACAGGCACACACACACACACACACACACACACACACACACTTTTTTTTGTTCATTAGTTCGTTTTGGATAAATCAAGTGACATACTGGCTCCTTGTTCTCCCACATGCCAGGATATAAGCTGTCCAAAAAAGCATCATGACTTTCTTATTACTCCTTTGTGATTCCTTCCCACTCACCAACCTCCCTCTCACTGGGGCAAATAAGCAAACGCCCTGTGGACCAATAAAGGCCAGCGAGCTGAAAGCACTTGTCCCAGGTCTCACAGTGAACCCTTAGCCTGCCCTGAAGCTTCAGATCAGCTGCTCCTCTCCTGTCCCTCGAAGTCCACAAAATTTTACTCCACAAACAAGGCACTCAGTTCAGTGACCCCTCCCGAGGTTGTAAAAGCAGAAAGACAGAGTAATCTTCAGAAGCCAAGGCGATGGTACAACACTCGCAGCTCCAGGAAGACAAGCCCGTCTGGGAGCCTTGAATTGGGCAAGTCGGCCCGGGGCTTTTCAGCCTTCCTTCCTGCATCCCTTCCTTCCTTCCTTCCTTCCTTCCTTCCTTCCTTCCTTCCTTCCTTCCTTCCTTCCTTATTTCCCTGATCAAATGAAGGCTGGGATCGCCCCTGTCAGAGAAATGCAGCCTGAACTGCCACTTGCTGGCTGTAATTTACTATTTAACTAATGCCTCTACACACCCTATTATCTGGGAGTCAGGATAAAACCTGGTGTCTGTGCTCCCGTGGCCTGCTGTTTATCAGCACAGACAGGATCATTTCCAGGAGGACTGACTTCTATCTTTCCTCTGGAGCTTTCCCTGTCTCTGGATAAAGATAACAACTAAATCTAACCCCTGGTATTAGTGTGAAGCCCGGGTGAGTTATTAGGTGAGAAGCACCTAGCCCAGTGACTGGCCGCTGTGTACTGCGCATATGTCAGGGATCAGACATGCTCCGTTCACACAGTCAGAAGCATTAGCATGTGAGACAGAGACCAGGACAGCTGTATCTACACCCTGATTAGAAATGAGGAAGGAAGAGGGCAGAGGTGGAGGCTTCCTTTTACCCTTCAGTTCTTCATCTGACTTGGTTCCCATTAAGGGGAAGAGATGGATCCCCCAAAAGGGCCCAAAGGGATCTTGGGGAGTGGATGTGCTATAGGACCTGGTGGCAAACAGTTTGAAGCCGGGGTACAATTAATTCTTTTCTAAACTCTGCAACTGTAAACTAGCTCCCTTCCTGGAGCAGACAGAAGTAGATCTGCCCTAAACAACAGCAGTGTTGGCAAAGATGAGAACACTGCCGATGGGTGAGCGGGCGCTGGCCGAAAGAAAGAGGCGGGGTTTGAAGAGACACCTTGCAGCTGGGAAGTCCCCAGGCACAACTCGTGACATGGGATAGAGCCTTGTGCTCTCTCCTGGTGTCAGGCAGAGGGAAGTCAAGAAGGCGATGAACATTCGAGTTGTGTTGGTGGATACTGAGACATTGCACATCAAAGGACGCTTATGACCATATGCGTAGGTGTCACCGCCCAGGGGTCCCCAGAACTTGGAAATCCAGGAAAACATCCTCAAAGAGCGATACAAGTATTCTGGATGAATCTTAAGACATAAAAAAATCAGGAGCCCTGAGCAGCATCACGGGTTTGTTCTGTGTGTGTGAGAGGCATAGATTTTTCATCCACATGTCAATGGGGCTGTAATGTTTGCTTTCTAAAGCCAGGGCAGACATGCAGAACATTGAGAGGCACAAGAACCACTGGAATTCAGCGAGGGCATTTTGACAGCCCTGAAATTTATGTCTGGCTGCAGTGAGATAGCATTCCTCATTTTTAAACAGTTTTGGTCAGAGGAGAAAAATGTAAAATGGGCCCCTAGCTAATGAGGCCCTGGTCTTCCTTTTTACGGCGCTTTAGTATGTAATTAGGGTTGGCTTCGTGTAAACTACCAGCACGCCCAGACTTTTAACAGCCTTATGGATGTCAGGAGGGAAAATAAATAGTGCCCTGTTTCTCCTTCGGACAGTGGGTGGATTATTGAGATAAACAGCTTGGGTGCAGCAGGTGTGACTTCTTTGGACTTCTCAGTGGCAGCTGGCGCTGATAGCGCAAAACTGTTGATGGAAGAAAAACACAGAGAAGAATCTGACCAGTTAACTAAGTACCAGAACCGGGCGGGGCTGGACTGCGGGCTGAGAAGCACACAGACTATTCAGTGCTTGGGAGTGTGGAAGAAAGGACTGTGCATCCAGATGGAGGAGAGGCTATGGGCAGAGTCGGTACAGAGGTCTCAGATGGCACAGCGGCTTTAGAAAGGCCACAACACAACACCACTCGCGGGTTTAGAATGGGATTCCAGATCTTCCAGGCCCGGGCATGGCGCCGAGTCCCCTGGTAGCCCTGGGACTGAAAAACCCATCCAGGAATATGAGTAGGAGTGGCCAGAGAAATCAAGTAGAGTCTTTTCTTCTCTTTGTATCCTCATTAACAAAAGGACACCGTGTCCTTGTAGAGTCAGGGTCCCTAAATCACTGGAAGGCCACCCACATACCAAACACAGTGACAGTTGTAAGAATAAGACCTGAAGAGGAAGAAATCACAGAGATGTGAGAGCTTGGGATTGTGGGAGCTTGGAATTGTGGGAGCTTGGAATTGTGGGAGCTTGGGATTGTGGGAGCTTGGGATTGTGGGAGCTTGGAATTATGGGAGCTTGGAATTGTGGGAGCTTGGGATTGTGGGAGCTTGGAATTGTGGAGTTTGCTTGTTACAGCATCTTGCACTATCTCACTCGCTATACTTAGATGTTAGATCTTAACTTTGATATCCCCTCTCACCGACGGGTCTCCCAATCTGCGGTAGAAGCCCCCCCCCCCCGTCACTGCTCCCAGCACCCCCATTCTGACTCACTCAGTGACACCCTCCATGCTGTGTGGTCACCACTTCTTTGTCCAACTCCATCTCTACTGGATGAATGTTTCTGGGGTCAAGACGGTTTTCCTCCTGGCTGGGTTTGACCTATGCACTGACAATTTCTACAGCTTTTTGGATCTGTTTCCTTCTCTTTCGATTTGAGAGAACCAGTGAGTTTATTTACATGATTTTTGTCTAAATCTGGAATTTAGCAGTGCATAATTATGATTGGCACAGGTACCTATTTTAGTTTTCCCAGAAGCCCTTTACATTGGGAAAGGACCGTGTCCACATCACATGGTTCTGATGGACTTGAAACCACCAAGATCCATGTCTTCGAGCCCCTTGTACCCCCTTTCCCCCATACACACACCCTTCACCAGCACAGAACTGGGATAATAGTCCAGAATGAGCCACAGGGTTCCACCCATCAACATAGTGGCTGGTCAGCGACAGAAACAAGACCCCATTCAAGCCTTTTCCTGGAAAAATTATTAAAAATAAATAAATAATATGTAAAGTGCATATTTTTTAAGTGTGCCCTGAAAAATAGAAACTCTTTTTGGCTGCTCTTGTCTATAGGCCATGCTGGAAGGCTGTGTATATGGGACCCCTAGTGGCAGTCTATCCATTACTAGAAAGAGAATGTCTGTAAAATAAGCATAAGCCTAATGCCCAATGGAAGTCAAAGTCAGACAGATGAAGGAGGAGGAGGAGAAGGAGGAAAAAGAAGGAGGAGGAAGGAAGAGGAGGAAGAAGAGAAAGAGGAAGAGGAGCAGGAGGAAGAGGAAGAGGAGGGGGAGGAAGAGGAAGAGGAGGAGGTCTAATGGCATTTCACAAGATGGAGCTGTGCCCAAAGCCAACCACCAGTGGGCTTCCACGTGGTATCAGTTTACAAACCAGCTGGCACTTAAACCAAATCTTAGATTTTGTCATCTAAATCCAAAAGGCCCAGACTCACGGGAAAGAGAAGACTCTGAGGGTTCCCAAATAAGGTACAGCCAGCCAGTCTGCACACTACATGCTTGTAGTGTGCACACAATCGACGGCTGACTTGATGTCACCAGTAGATAAAGTGTGTGCTGGCTGTGGCTTGGTTAGTGCCAGGCAGAATAGCATGTGCTTGTAACCTCAGTGCTGAGAAGACAGGCGCAGAAGACCCTCGGGGCCTGTTGTGCAACAGTCTAGTCTAATGGGCTAGATCTAAGCAAGATGGATGGAAGCTGAGGGAGGGTCCTCAAGACTAGCCTCTGGCCCTCGTGGGTACCAATGCACATATGCCCACACACTGCTGCACGCCATACATATGCCTATCTTAAAATCTGGCGTGCAATCTGAGTTGTGTCCTTATAACGTTGCTTATATAAAAAAAAGAATACATGTCCAAACCTTTACTCCACTGTGGGCTGTAAGAGCGAGCCTGGAGAGCAGTTAATAAGATTTCAAAGGATTGGAGAGCTCATGGTGTTGTGAGTGTTTGTCTATCTGCTATTTCCACAAAGGACAAAAGGAAGGCAGTTTTGAACAAAACTTGACTGATTTTCCATAGGAAAGCTGAATTGAGGCTGGCCTATGCGGTAGTTCTATCCAGTAGTTACAGGTGAGGGAACCTGTCACCTTACTATCTCTCTCTGCCTACACTTAGGCTTTGAGTTGGTTCATGGGTTTGAATACCTGGTCCTGAGATAGTGGCTCTGTTTAGGAAGGTTGTGCGACCTTTTAGGGACAGGGTCTATTTTGTAGACATAGTCTGTGCCAACCTCTGGCCCAAGATTTCTGCTTCCTGTATGCCACTGCGATATGGCCAGTCACCACCATAATTCTTGACCACCATGAAGCAAGCCAATGCACCAGATCATCCCTGCCACAGCAGACTGTACCCCCTGGTAATGTGAGCCTGCCCCAGAAGTAGAGAGATCTGCTTGTGACTCTCAGGGCCCATGTTCATCTCTGCCTATCCGATTCTCAAGTGTCTGTTATTCCTCCAGTCCTGCGGGCCCTCCCTCCACTTTTCTGGAGGCTTCCCTGCAGTTAGGCTGACATTTTTACTGGCAAAGAAACTTCCCTAGATGGCACGGAGTAAAAGCATATCAGACACCATTACATCTGGGTCTGTCAACTGCACCCACCCCAGCAGTCCCCTCAGCCGCTTCGGTGTGGAGGGTCAGCTCACTATTTGCAACATCCTGAAATCCATCTTCCTTTAGACAAAGAGTCACAACTATTTTACATAGAATAATAGTTATATAGAATAGCATCCTGACTCTGTTGAGTGACCCTCTGTCAAACTTAACCATTCTGAAATAGGATTTTAGCTCAACCTTCACATGCTCTTTTTTTTTTTTAACTAAATAAATTACTCCTCAGACAGGTTCAACTTCTACCCCGTCAGAACTATCTATTGGCAGGTTAAAGTATTGGTTTGTCCTTGCATGTAGCCATAAAGATTTAGAACCTCTTGGAGATCAGACTCTCAGCATCCTTGGCCTAGAAGAACCCTTACGCACAGCTTTCTTGGAGCACCGACTTGTTCCAAGAGAGACATTGATCCTTCCTTTTCTTCCAAGCATGTATTCCTCCCTCCATGAAGGACTTGGCAGCTCCTGTGAAGCTTCTGGCCTCTCGTAGGTCACATGACACTGGACATTACCCTGGCCTTTGCTTCTCCCAGTCTCTCCCAGAAAGTTAGTGCCAAGGGGGAGTAATCCCGAGTAGAAAAGCCTCTCAGCACCTCTGGCCTCCTTCCAGGCATCTGGCCTTCCTCAGGCAGCTGAGGTGGACAGGGTATGTGGCAACCAGAAAATAGGAAACAGGCCTGTGCCCGGGTGGTCTGCTGCTTGCCGTCCACTGTTGGCCAAGGAACATAAAGCACTGGCCATGGGGCTGTCCAGCAGAGATCAGTAGGTCCCCAGGGCAAACAGTGGCAGAGGAGACTCCCCACTCGGTGGCCAGCATGCCTGCCTTCTGGCCATAGCAACCATAGCAACCCCCAGTGCTGCCAAAAACAGGGGACACAGGGACTGTCTTCACTGCCAAAGCAGGGGATGCAAGGGTCTGTCTTCACTGAGCCAATTTGGCCTCAGAAAGTACCTGAAGACAAGACATGCTTGGAGGAAATCTTTGAGCCTGAAGATCTATATCCAACCCATATGCCCACAGGGGTTGTCAGCAAGATGCACACAGGCTGGAGAATAGGACCCTGCCACGGCTGGCTGGATACAGAGCATCTGTCTAGTCATAGTGCAGAACTGCTTGAGGTAGGTGCTCTCCTATGCTTTCCAAGGTTTTCAAGTTGAGGTGCTGGGACTGTGTAATCATATAATATTGGGAAATGGGGGGGTGGTTTCAGAGAAGCCCTCTCTCGTTGCATAGCTAAGTAGGCAAGATGCCAATCCACGTCTTCAACATGCGTTCCTCGTGCCCCACTAGGTACTAGACAATGTCCCAGGTGCAAGAGATAAAACGGTGAGTGACATTAGAGCCGGTCTCTTGGCCTGAGAAGGTGGCAGTGCAGTAGGAGGCATAAAGAGCCGGTGGTCGGATATCACGCAAAGTGAGAGTACTGTGTAGCGAGACTCCATCTCTAGCCAGCCCAACATAGTCAACACAGCCCTCCAGGAAGGCCTCTGCCTGGCTTCAAAACAGACAGGATGAGAGAAAGCAGCATCTGAGAGGGATGAGAGAGAGGGGGGGAGGGAGAGGGAGAGGGAGAGGGGAAGGGGGAGGGAGAGGGAAAGGGGGAGGGGGGGAGGGGAGGGGAAGGGGAGGGGAGGGGAGGGAGGGGAGGGGAGGGGAGGGGAGGGGAGAGGGAGAGGGAGAGGGAGAGGGAGGGGAGAGGGAGAGGGAGAGGGAGAGGGAGAGGGAGAGAGAGAGAGAGAGAGAGAGAGAGAGGAGAGAGAGAGAGAGAGAACATATATAAGGCCCTTCAGAAGAAGAGAATACAGAGTTCCCAGAAAGTGAAGACACCAGGAAGTACTGGCTGGAACAGACAAAAACAGGCAGAGAGTGGAACGAGAAGAGACCAGAGGCAGAGGCAGCAGAGGAGGCAGAGGCTACCTAGGCAGAGCACTCCATGGATTTGTACTTGACAGAATATGAACAAGACACGCCACATGCCCACGCCCTTCGCCTTCCCTCTGAACCTCAGTGGGCAGGACCACAAACACGATGGAGCATCACTTCTGGGGCCATGGCGCACCGAATAGGAGAGTTGCAAATACAGTTAGGATCGCCAATCCCTGCAGCCTTTGACTTAATGGACCAGGAGCTTCTCCAGAGTAGGATTTCCATGATCAGATAGATGGGAGATTCTCCTCTGGTGGTATGGTGGAGGGGTCTGAAGGTGGCCCTTGGCACTAAAGATGGGGCCCTGGTGTGAGCATCTAGCTTCCGGGGTCTCTACCCTATCGCCACCAGCAAGTGGATCCTGTCATCAGCTTGAAATGAGGATCTAAAGCTGCAGGTGAAACCAGAAAAATGTGAACAAGGAGTTTGACCAGGAAAAAAAAAAAAGGACTGTGTTTAAAGTTGCAGGCAAAGAGGGTCTCATGAAACCCTGAGATTCCTTCCAGGCACCTTCCTATTGACATGCCAATCACACCTCTCAGTAATGACATGTCTCAATTTCTACAGCCTGTTACGAGTGTTCACACCTTCCTGCTCCTCCTCATTTTACTCTTGAGCCTTGCTGCAAACCTTACAGAAAGCAGCCAGCAGTAACCGCGCCACAGCCAGAACACTATGCTGGGTCGGAATTCGCTTTCTCAAATCAATTAGTACATTATTTTGTTTGTTTTCATTCATTCTAACTCAGTTCTTCAGAACACAGACCGGGTGTGCTCAAATTCTTTGCCAGAATGTAACACGGATGCTGTTTGAGTTTTTTTCTATTGTTGTAACGAAACGCTGCCCCCAAACCAACTTGAAAAGGGGGATTACAGTCCTTGCCTGAGGGACTCTGAGGTAGGAGCTCAAGGCAGGGATCTGGGCCCTGTGTTTTGGATATTGCCGAGGCAGGAGCATGTGGAGAAAGAAAATCATTTCCATCACAGTGGACAGGAGGCAGAGAGAAGACTTTTTTGTTTTGATTACCTGTCCCATGACACGTAAGAGTCCTTTAAGTAATATGAAAACATAACACTTGCTAGTGGTTTGGGTTCTGGTTATTTTCTTACAGTCTATACCCATTTAGTCATCGTGCCCCTCTCCTGTGGTAAGAACTCAGATTCCCATAGCCACCAGGCAAACGTTCTACCGCTTAGCTACACCCCCAGACCTCAGCATTGCTAGTGATCCCTTTTAACACATACATTTTAAATTTCATAGAGTCATTTAACTGGTGTTTTTTGTTCCTTTATTCTATTTTGCTTTGGATTTTTCTGTGTCCACAAGGCTACCAAGGTACTTGTCCCTGCTTTCTTTCTAGACTTGAAACACAATGTTTTGGGTTTTTTTTTTTTTTTTTTAGATTTTTTCCTTATTTTCTATATTCTTTGTTTACATTCCAAAGGCTTTCCCCTTTCCCAGTTCCCCCCTCACCATATGATGGCTCAGTGGTTAAGAACACCGACTGCTCTTCCAGAGGTTCTGAGTTCAATTCCCAGCAACCACATTGTGGCTCACAACCATCTGTAATGGGGTTTAATGCTTTCTTCTGGTATATCTGAAGACAGTGACAATGTACTTACATAAAATGAATAAATAAATCTTTAAAAAAAAACAATGGTTTTCTGTTTTGCTCGTTAGGGCAGCCCACGAGGTCAGAGTTGTAGTCTTACTCCTTCTTTTCATGAATGTGTGGAAGCCAGGTGTACAGAAACACTTAAAAGGGCCACAGGGTTGGAGACGGCCACTTTTGCGTGGCCAAGTCTTATTTCCATGGTAACGACTGAAAGGAGAGTCACTCACACATACCTCAATGGCAGTCAGGAGGCTCCCGCAGAGAAGCAGGATGGGAGCCCCCAAGTGACCCAATGCATAGCTACGGAGGATAAAGGAAGACTCCGGGTGCAGACGGGGGAAAGACTGGACCGGAGGCAGGAGGTATGCTGTGTCTCCTCTAATGAGTGAGAGGAGGACTGTGGAAGGTTTGCAGCCATCACTGTGACACACAGAAGCATGAACCAGAACGCAGGGACTCCTGGGAGACCCACTGGTCATTCCCTCGGAACTCATAGGGCTGACATATTGCTTTGCTCTGTCCTTTTGGTGCTTGTTGTTGTTGTTGTTGTTGTTGTTTTCCCAACAGTATGCAATCGTTGCATCTCTCTCTCTCTCTCTCTCTCTCTCTCTCTCTCTCTCTCTCTCACACACACACACACACACACACACACACACACACACACACATACACATACACACACGTGCATGCACTCATGCACACATTTACCCAGGATATTGGTAAAATAGACAAGTAAAATGAAAATCAGACAGGCAGAGGAGTCATGAGAATGCATTTTTTAGCATAAGTTACATACTGGGAAAGAGTGTCCAGTAGTTACAGGTGAGAGAACCTGCATCAAACAGAAGCTCCATAAGGTTAAATTTTTTTTCTGTCATAAAAGGATTTGGAGGTAGACGGTAAAAGATTGGTTTGTCAGCAACGGCCTGGATTTCTTTCACCTTTCCACCCCTGTATCTTTTAAATAGTTGCAGCTTCAGAATCCATGCTGCTGTAACTCCAGCCAGAACCTCCAAAGTTCTAGAAACGCTCCATGACCACAGGCTAGGGCTGCAGGGTTCACTACACAACTTCCTGTTACACCTCAGGCCAACCCTCCAAGCAAGCTGGCGAGTTAGCCTTTAACTAAACCCACTGATTCCCAGAGCAAAACCTGGCATTTGTGAGCACAAGGAATGGACCAGAGTTGGGTAGACAAATGGCAGTAGGTACTTCTGAAGAGAAATTTGTGGACTCCAGACACCAACAGGAAGTCCAAGAATACAAAGGTCCTAAAAGGAATTGTATAATGAGGTTGTATGTGATTGGATGTGTGGTTTCTTCTGTGTCATTTTCCATGTCTTAGTCAATTTTCAACAGGGAGAAATATAACCAAATGGTATTTTTTTTTTTTTTTAGAAAATGATTTCCTTCTCAAGCGTGTACACCAGTGAACAAGACAGGTGGACGCCCTACACAGGAAGTGTAGCTGGAATTCAGCCCTTAGCAAAAACAGCCTGATTGAGAGAGATATGTGGACCTTGATGTGCATGCTAAGGAGAGACAGCCGGACCTTGAACTTGCCTCTGGTCCACCTCCACTAACCTCTGCCCTGACTCACCTACACTTCCCATTTGTAAATCTGGGTACTAGCAAGCAGGAGATGTTGGAATTTCAACCCAGTTGAGTCCAGAACCACTTGGTTTCTGTTTCCCCTCAATAACCACGATTATGCCCAGCACAGGAGTGGATTAACCTGCTTTGGATACCTCAATCAGCCTCCCACAGACTTCAATTATAGCCCCAAAGACTCCGTTATGATCTTGTCTTTACCATCACCAGTTTGTTTTATAACTGTGCTCTATATCAGCCCTCTGTGGCTATTTCTATCGAAATTAAACAAAAACATTATCGTCAGCTCTCCAGTTGTCTGTCTGAGTTGGGGGCCAAGGGTCTCAAGGTCCAAATGGGATGGCAGGAGCATTAACTGTTCCCATTACTGCAGCAAATACTGAGCACTGGAGGGCAGGGGGCACGCCCAGCTCACCCCGACCCCGGGTACCCTCAGTAGCTGACGGCCCACGAGGCTCTCGCTGAATGCATGGGAAATAAGCGCACCATCCAGTGCATCAGATCGAACAGGCTGCTGCTGGGTGGGAAAGGCGTCTGGCAGGAGATAACTTTTCAGCCAAGTCCCCAAGGTAATTACACGAATGGGTGGGTCAGGAAGAGCATGGCACTTCAGAGGAGGAATTGACATCCACCGGTGGGAACTGCAGGGAATTGGAACCCGCCTGCTACTGTTCCCAGGCCCCTCTCCCGCTGCCAGCTAGAAGTCCTGCGAGGCTGAACTTTCTTATCAGGCTTCCTCCAGCATGCACACAGCCTGCCTTGGGACCGACGGTAAGGGCTGGTTTGGACTAATTGGACTCTTGGCAAGTTGACAGGCAGGCAATTTTTAATTTTTTGATTTTTTTTTTTTTTTGCTTGTTTGCTTCATTGGTAAGTTTCGATTAGAGGTGAAACTAGAGGGCACCCCAGAGAATCACAGAGAGTTTTCCTAGAGATTTCCAGCCACAGTGCCCAGGGGTCTGAGTGTGTACAGAACTCCAGAGAAAATGGATAAGTCCTCCTGGCCCTGGGGCACTGGAAGACATCTGAATTCCTCATATAAACTGTTCAACCCCCAAGGCAAAAGATTCCCAGCCAGGCCCTGCTGATTTGCTCCATAACTAGACCCAAAAATCATCTCCCCACCCCCAGTCCCCCACCAATCTACTATTCACCCAGACCCACAGGTTAAAACCAAGTCCAACCATCCACTAGTCATGTGAAATCTCTGAGCCTAAGTTTCCTTTTCTATAAAATGGAGGTAAAAACGGAAGCATGAAACAAGCTAATAGAGGCAGAGTCAACATGCTAGACAACTGCATGTGTCAACATGGCTTGAACATGGCTTGGACAGGCGGGACGATCTAGGTCAAAGCCCGTCACCAGTAACAACTCTTCAGATGTTCACTCCGTCCATTCGAGGGTGTGCTGTCATCATCCCTTCTGCAGAAACTCGGATTCGCTTCACCAACAGTAAAGAGCATGTCACAGGCTGCCCAGCAGGCTGGTGGCCCCGCTGAATACCAGGATCTCTATCACATAGGTGCTCAGCCCATTTGTAGGCTGGAGGCCTGGGAGGGTCCACACTGTTGTCCCATTAGCTGGTTCCTTAGAGGTACCTTTTGGAAAGGAGAGTTCGCGATGTCCTCTGGCGTAGGGTATTCTCTCTACTCCTTAGAATGGCAACAAACTCAGCCCCCAGGGACTTCTCCTGTAAGCGTCCCTGTCACCTCCTTGCCCTGTCCCAGTCTGACATGCCCACAGCTTTTAGTCCCCCTTTCCCAGAATGCTCTGCTCTGAGCCTTGACATGAAGGACATGCCACGCCATGGCAAGCATCCATCTCTGATACCTAATGTTCTGTGACTAATGACTGAGCAGGGAGAACTCTGATAAAGATGTCCCCTGGATTCTGTGGCCCCTAGTCCCCCTACAGGCCAACTTGGGAGTTAACCTACTCCAACCTGCAGTATACGGCTCCTGCCACATTGGTGTCTTCTGGCTATTAATTATCTAACAACAACAAAAATAAATAAATAAATAAAATAAAATAAATTATCTAACAACATCTTAAGCTGACTTCAAATGGGTGGGATTCGTTCACACACTTTAACCTTTTGAGCATCTGCCTTCTGTGGGAGGACCCCCTACTATGTGAACTATGAAACCAAAAG
The DNA here is from genome assembly GCA_964023405.1 of Apodemus agrarius. Classification (NCBI taxonomy): domain Eukaryota; kingdom Metazoa; phylum Chordata; class Mammalia; order Rodentia; family Muridae; genus Apodemus; species Apodemus agrarius. Next base: position 46,905,882 of record OZ030026.1, on the reverse strand, counting down.
GGCTATCTCTCTCTTATCTGACCTAAGAAGAGTAAGCAAATCCAGCTTTGGCTGTGACTCTTAAGCAAGCCAGGCAAGAGCATGGAAAAATCAAGGCTCTTCATCAAATGGCAGCAAGGTTTGGGGCCAAGAGCTTGACAGAAGCCATAGAGATGGAACACTTTCTGCAGAGGAACTTTAGCGGTGACCTGACATCCTTGGGGGTGTGGGTCCTGGGCACGCTCGCTCTCCTGTTTTCTAAACTCGGCCATTATTCTTCGAATGCCTTTTCTCGTCGAATCTGTTGCTGAGATCCAGCAGCCTTGAGTGGTAGCCATAGAGAAGCAGGCTGGAGAAACACCAAGATGGCACACGGAGCTCCATACAAAATTTCCAGACTGTCCTCACTTGAGCTCCCTGAAAGCTGCAAAGTCTAAAATGACCAAGGTATCTTGAGTTGCTTACGGGGAGGATCCGTGACAGAGATCGTAAGAACCGGGAGCCAGCCAGGTTCTCAAGTCCTGAGGACTTATGCCTGTACCATATATTCTATGGTCACATAGACACAGCTTGAACACACAGGCAGTTCAATGCTTACCAGGCCAGTCTAGTAGGACATTGTGAGCTGTTAAGAGTTCCTTCATTCACAGCTAACACCAGGAAGACAGGGAGGCAGGATGGGGGCGAAGGTGGCCCTAGGGAAGGCTGTGTCAGTGGTTTCAGTCATTTCAGAGTCTTGGAGAAGCCCCAGAAAATCAGGCTATGGGTAGAATCTTCCAAAGCTTCTAACCTCCCTGTCTCCATCCTTTGTTGAGTCCTGTAGTTGTTGTTGCGTGCGTGCGTGCGTGCGTGTGTGGACATTAAATCATTTTATTTCAAAGCAATTCCCAAGAAGGACACTGTTTGTCATCCTCAAGTTGTTTATTTCACAAATGAGGAGGCTCAAAGTCCAAGAGGCAGGCAGGTACGAAGTGGTAGATCTGGGAGCTGAGCCCAGACCCGCCTGGCCCCAGATGTCACATTGTTTCCACTTAAGTAGGGGCTGTTTTCCTTTCCAGGGCAATTGTCAAGAACCGTCACCAAGAAGGGCTGTCAACTAAGGCCCGTGACAGTAGAATGGACAGGAAATCTTTTGGTGGCCACAAGTGATAGATATATGGGGGTGGCTGCCCATGAGATATGGGTGTGTCCGAACTGGGCTGGGCTGATGATGGTGAAGAGTGATTTCTGACTAAGATGTTTTCTCAGGAAGTCCTGGTGGGGACATTGTTCCAGGAGGAGGGAGGAGGAGGGAGGAGGAGGAAGGAGGAGGGAGGAGGAGGGGAGAGGAGGGGATGAAGGAGGGAGAAGGAGCTTTACCTTTATTTGTACCTTCATTCCTGTTCTGAGTGGAATTCTCTAGAAGCAATAAGCCTGTCAAGATGTCAGCATCTGTCCAACCTCCAGCTGAGGCAGAGCCCCGTCACCACTCACATGTCTGCTGGACACTCCTTAGGGTCTATTCAAGACAACACAGCTGTGCACAGGAAGGAAATGGAACAGCTTTGCAACCTTGAAGATGAGTTGGGTCTTGTGCAATCTGCTTGCTTTGGAGCCTTCTGAGGGCACCGCCCCCACCTTGCCCACCACAGCCCTAGGTGCATGCCCTAAGGAGCCAACGTTGTATAGAAGGAGGAGCTTCAGGGGGCGGCAGAGCTGTCCTGCCGGTGGTTCAGTCATACGCTACCTGGACTGTGGTTGATTTGGACAAAAACACAGAAAAATATGTTTGTTTCCCTCGGTGATGTTGATCTGTGCTGTGATGGGATTTCTGCACGTCTGGCCTCTTGTCCCACCTGTCACTCCCTGGACAGCCAGAGCAAGATCCATGGTTAGTAGCAAGGACCCACTGAGGCAGAGGGTGGGACCTCAGCCTCCCTGTCTTCATCCTTCAAAGTGAGCGGTTTGCCAAGTTTCAAGCTCCCCTCGGGCTGGAGGGCCCTGTGGATAGTCTATGGTCCTGTGGGAGGTCAATAGCATAGTCATCTCGGACTCTTTACTGTAAGGTACATGCTCCAGTCACACAGAAAACAGGCCATGTGCCTCGCTCGCTGGTCTCAGTTCAGAATCAGGAGTGAAGGAAAAGATCTGCTTGTGCTCTTGACAAAGTCGGGGAGCAAAACGCACAGCCAGTGTGTTTTTAATGTCATCTCTGCCCTTGTTCAGAGACAAACCTCTCTGAGTAAACAAACAACAGGATGTCCATCTCCTGAGGGTGAGTCACATGTCACATTTACCACTACAAGTGGCCTCAAGAGCTGCACCTGTCTGGCTCACCCTGATGTCTCCTCATGCTCAGCCCTTAACCCCCCTCCCCCGTCACATCCCCACATGACTTCCTGACTTCTTAGCAGACCAGCTCCACCTTCAGAAGCAGCATACAGAGGTCACTCACAATACAAAGAGAGACGGTCATAAATAATGTGCAACTCCCCATTGTCCCCTTGTCTCAGGCCAGGGTCTGGTTAGGTCAGCTTGGCAAAGGCCCACCAAGTAGTTGGCACAAGGGAGGGGCTCACACATGAGCCTGCTCGGTCCCTGGAGCATTTACAGATATTCCCAGGCATTGGTGTAAAGGTCTTAAAAGAACAGAAGGCATCAAGGGCAGGCAGCACATACATCTGTGTGCACACCGCAGAACGGATGGCTGGGGTAACACATGCGTCCTGTGTCTGCCTGTTCCTGCAGCTCCTCCTAGAGTGCAGTGGGAACCAGTTTGCGACTGAGCTTCAGCCATTAAGTTTGTGAATTAACAAGGAAGCGAAAGGAAGGGATTGGCTGCCACACAATGTCCATCAATAAAGACGTGTGCAGATGATTGGGTGGAGATGGGAGGGGAGGGTTGAAGGCAGGTTTGAATAAGACTTTGCAAGACATCGAGGAAGGCATGACTGAGTACGGAGCGTGGAATTCTCGTGGAGATGACAGGGTTACCTGGGACATCTCGATGCTGCATTTCCCTTGATGCTGACATGGTTGGGGACCCTTTCCGATGTCGTCGCCGTGTGCCGCCCTTAGAAGATCAGCCTCAGTGATTTCTCCAGTCTTTTAACCCTTCACATGATTCTTATAAAACTGAAGGATGGGTGAGGGTTTCCTAGATAAGGACAGGCACTGTCACTTTTGCATCTCAGAGCTAGCTTGGCTCATGGTGGGTGCCAAGAAGATATAGAATGGAGGTATTTTGCTGTTCAGAGTGGAAAGCTCCTCCTGACCCCAGGGGTTCCACAGTGACTCCTCTGATATATATATGTGTATATATATATATATATACATATGTATATATGTATATATATACACATATATATACACACACACACACACACATGTACACATACACATATACATCTCCTGTGGAAAACCTGTTGTATGATTCCTGTCGAGTTGCTGATTCTCCAAAGAGATACAAGAATCTATCACCCCTTCAGTGATGTTCCCATCCCAAATGGGGAAGAGGAGAATTCCTATAAGGGCTTCCAGACACTTCCTAAAGGCAGTCCCTCTTCCCACTGCCCACCACACTGTCCCTTAAAGGAGAGCTCACATCTTATTTCATTCCTGACTTTGTCAAGAGTCAATAAGACAATTAGTAATACATGGAATGTCTCCATAGTCAAAGAAGTTTGTGCTGCGTGGACATGATCAATTGTGGTGTGTGGGGGGGTGTCTTTCTCTTTTGTTTCAGGCTAATTCATAATGAGATGAAGTGAACTCACATGGTCTAGAATGGAAGAAAGGGTCCACACACTCAGGCTAGCAGCATACAAGAAGCCAGGGACAGCAACCTGCACAGTCACAGAAGTGTATAAGAAAGTGGCCATTCCAGCGCTAAAAGGGCTCCGTGGAGCAAGTGGAAACTGAGATGAGCACCTGACGGTAGCACCAGAGTTAGCCGAGAGTGGCTCAGGGCCTCTGGTAGAAGAGCAGTCTCACGAGAACACACAAGAGGAAGCACGGCCCATTTGAGGGATGAGGGAAGGCAGTCATCATGTCTATACACGGAACATATGGGACAGAGGTAAAAGTTGAAAAATAAATATTTTTTAAAGTTTGGATCCAAAGGCAAAAGCATACCACGGAATAGCTCCAACAGAGAAGCATTTAACCAGTTGGACGTCAAAAGACAGTTGTCCACCATGGCTGCTGCTGATGGATGGTGAGTGGTGAACTGGATGGGGGTGGGGTGGAGTGTTGAGAGACTTGGTGAGTGGAGGGATGTGGGGCTGGCAGAGAAGAACCAATGCCAGCTGATGAGGCTAAGAACATGACATGGATAGGCTCTGGTTTGCTGTGGTCAGGGGAGCTGAACACTCTCCAGGACAGGCATTATGAGGGGCATCCTCCCAGTGAGTACACGAACCTCTGTTCTAGCATCCGCAGAAGAAGCTACAGGTGGAGAAATAGCAGATGGCTGTAACAAACCTACCCTAGCTTTGGCAAAAGGTGACAGGATGCCTGACAGTGCGTTCGGATTTGTGTTGTACCCCCAAAAGTCCTGTCATGGCAGTAGATATCTGGGAGAAAGTAGAGAGAAGGAAAAGGGCATGGTGTCTGTCCAACTAGGATGTGAGATCCTAGAACTGAGATTTTGCTAGGGGACCCAAGAGGCACAGAGCAAGAGAGAACAGCCAACTGCCAGCCTCTTATTCCAAATGCCCACCTTTATATACCTTTGGGATCCTAACAGTGGTGTGCAGTCAGCTCTGACACACATGGAAGAAGCAACAGAAAGACAAAGCCACTGTGGTGCCCATGTTTTATTTCCTTCTTTTCCCCTAAGAAGGTTCCTATGCAGGGCTGTGCTGATAGTAGTGGTTGTGTTTCATTAAAAGCCAAGGATATGATTTAAAGAACACAGTATGGTGAGGCTGGAGAGGTGCCTTGGTGGGCCCATGCTGAGGCATCCCTTCCCTTTGAGGAACCAGCCATACAAACAGGTATAATATAGAATAGATTTTATTTGGGGAATGGGAAGGGGTGAGAGGGAAGTAGAGGCAGAGAAAGAGGGGAGACAGAGAGAAAGAGGGAAGGAGAGCGAGAAAGGAGAAGAGGAAGAAGAGGAGAAGGAGGAGGAGGAGGAAGAAGAAAAATAAGAAGAAAAGAGGAGAGGCCAGCCTGGAATACATAGATGGAGAGAGGAGGAAGAGGAGAGAAAGGGGTTAGGGAGAGAAGAGAGTCAGAGAGAGGAAAGGGTCAGAAACAAAAAGGAGATGCCAAACAGCCCCTTTTATAGCAAGTCAGGCCTACCTGACTGTTGCCAGGTAGCTGTGGGGCAGAGCCTAGAAGGAATGCCAACATTCCTCCATTTTGGTTTAATTAAAAAAGGAGAAACTAGAAAGAGGTAATGGTGATGTAGGAATAGGATTGTCATGATATTTAGTTGCTTCCTGCTGACTTTGGGGTGATATATCTCTGGGAAACCTAAGTAAATTGGGGTTTTGGCCCAGGCTTAGGAGAGTTGGCTGTCTCCTTGCTGTCTAGGGCCTGTGGAACCATCTGTAGGTAGAAGGAGCAGATCCAGTAGAAGCATCTGTGTCTGTGAGAATAGACTGGTGCATCTATGGGTTGCTTCTCTGGAGCTGTCCTGGTTGATGTAGACTTTGAGTGAATGCCTGGACTTGACAAGATGCAGAAACATATATATCTATATCTATATCTATATCTATATCTATATATATATACATACATATACATATACACACATATATGTATATATGTATATACATATATATGTATATGTATATATATGTTAGAGGTAGAAAATAAAGTTTTGTAGGTTTGGGAGAAAACCTTTTTCTTAGGTGTACATTTGAAAGTACATTTGAAACCCTTAGGTCTTGGGGGTTGTGATGAGGGGAGTCCCAACCCCAGGGAACAGGAGAGGAAACCCACCCTCACATCAGGTAACAGGTAGAGGCTTAGGCTACTGATTGGCTGGTGTACTTCTCCAAGTGCAGTCTGTTTGGTCCACGAGAGGTGGATCTGAGTGGGTTTGCTGGAGCTTAAAATTTATAAAATAGATAAGGTTGTTAACAGCATGAGCAGTCTTTAAGGTGAGCTGAGGGAAGACAAAAATCCTTTCGTGCAGCAGACAGAGAAAGAAGGTCTTTTTCCTTCATCTAGGAGACTGGACATATATAAACAGCATAGTGAGAAACATTTTAACTTTAAATTTAAATGACAATTAAAGGAAACTCGAAAATTTGATGACTTTGTGAATATGATAGTTGATCACATAGTTTAGCATGAGAAACACCTTATATCCATAGTTAAAAGGCAACCAAAGGGAATGTATATTTGTAACTATGATAGCTGATAGTATAGATAACACGAGAAACACTTTATAGTTAGGAGAAAATCAAAGGAAGCATATAATTTGTACTTGTGATTGTTGAGTTGTATAGTGGAATGTTTTATTGGAGATAGGCTAGTTTATAAGAACTCTATTGGTTAAGGTTAAGACAGTGGCATAGCAAGGGAGGGAATGCGAAATGTTTAGTCACTGCAAACTGAGTGTAGATAAGGAAATGGCGGAAAGTTGCATCAGTGGAAGGTGACATCTGAACCTGCATATCCTTTATCATGAAGCCTGTGAGCAAGCAAACCTGTCTTTCTTTTTGATAAGAGATCTGGCAGCCTTAGCTAGTTAACACATTGACTAATGAGCTAATACAGGGGTGGATTACCTTGGGGTAAGGAGCTAGGCCTGTTTTCTAGCTGTCAAGCTGTAATAAGCTTAGCTGTCGGATGTTATCAGAAATCTTGGAAGAATAAATTATAATCTAGATGTCATGTATTAATTAAAATGACAGGTTGGTCTATAGTCCACTGTCTAAACAGTTTCCAGGTCCCTATGGTCTCCATTGCAACTTAGACAATTAGCCTGGCCCTCAGGCCCAGAAGGCAAAAAGCTTTATTCCTGTGGAGTAAAGGGATAGGGATTTGTGAAAGAAATGACTCACCTCCACAAGCAATATGACTTGGGCAATATAAGCACTTAATTCTCTGGGTATGCTCTGTTTGTTCACAGTGTAGACCAATCCCTGGCGGCAGGCAATGGAGGGTTGTTTCTCAGTGGTTATCATACCACAGTCCAGGCAGTCTTGTCGCTATGCCCGTATCTTCTTGAAGACCTTGGGGGAGGTAGTGCTAGGATTTGGGAATCTCTTTCATAGTAAGCTTAAACATTCAACAGATTTAGCAGTTATATTTAGCAGATTTCTGACAAGATTGAGAGCTAGTATCTATTAAGCATATCTGAGTTAAATAATCTGTGCTTGTTTTTAATTTTTTTGATGCTTCTAGTAAACAAAGAGGTTATATTCTAACTTAATGACCATACCAAAAGCAAGGCTAAACACACCTCTAAGGCAAGGATCTTTAACCTTTCTACTGCTGTAAATCTTTACTATTAAATTCATAATTTTATCAAGGCCGGGTAGAAATCATATGAAAACCTTATCTTAATTTAAAAGTTGTCCTTGAAGCCCTTGAGTCTTAAGTCTAAGGTAAGAAGGCAGTAGCCAGGCGGTGGTGGCGCACGCCTTTAATCCCAGCACTTGGGAGGCAGAGGAAGGCGGATTTCTGAGTTCGAGGCTAGCCTGGTCTACAGAGTGAGTTCCAGGACAGCCAGGGCTATACAGAGAAACCCTGTCTTTAAAAAAAAAAAAAGGCAGTGAAGTGGGAACTGCCCATAACAAAGATGGCAGATAGTCCTGAGACTGCCTTTGACCAAGATGGCACTGAAGCTATATAGCCAGCCATGTGATCACCCTTAGCTAAGATGGTGCTGAAATGCTAGCTCCACCTGTGGAGGAAAGTCACTATGTTATGCCTTAGCATGGAACAGCAGAAGCATTGCTATGTATCAGAAGAGACACATAAGGAGACAAATAGACATGTTTTGTCTGGTGGACAGGAGGTCTCTCCCTGTCACTGCAGGCAGGTCTCTGTTACTGAGATAGGAGGGGTGCCTCAGGGGACTCATGCTGAGGCATCCCTCCCCTTGCTCCCGAGGTACCAGTCATATGATGGATATAGACTAGAATAGAGTTTATTTGGGGGCATGGGGAGATGAGTTGAGAAGAGAATAGAGGTAGAGAAAGAGAGGGAACAAAGAAGGACAGGGGGGAGGAGAGAGGAGACAGGAGAGAGGAGAGAAGAGAGAGGAGAGAGGAGAGGAGAGAGGGGGAGAGGCCAGCCAGAAACACATGGAGAAAGATGGGGAGAGGAAAGGGGAGAGAGGGAGAATGAGGTCAGGGAGAGAAGAGAGTCGGAGAGAGAGAAGGGGCAGAGAGAGTGAAGAGGAGAGGCCTACCCGGCTGTTGCCAGGTCACTGTTGGGTGGAGCCTAGAAGGAATGCCAACCAGAGTCTCTTCTGGGGCCTTGAGTTCTTTCTATATCCCCACCCCCACCCCTACAGCTCTCCACACCTCTCCGCAGTAGAATGGCTGCCAGTGTTTCCCTCCAGGAGTATACTTCTTGGATCCATTCCAAGCTCTTAGAGAAACTGGCACTTCATCAAGGCACTTAAAGAAGGTCTGGGAGAGGAGGAGAGTGAACACAGAACACTGGCCTATACGATCCCAGGGGCACTTTCTACACAGGGCCCCTGTGAGTAGAACCCTGTAGGGTTGTGGGTGAAAGAAACCAGCTAGAGACTCAAGACCTTACCTCACTGGAGCTTTTCTGATCATTCCACAAGCACACACAGCAGATACCTGCATCTTTGGATCTGGTACGCTAACTAGGTTTGTCTTACTGGTCCCATGGTATACCACCAGCATTCCAGTCTCTGGCCTACAGTGTTTTCCAGGGACTGAATTTACACCACATATTTGTAACAAGAGGAAAAATCCAAAAGGAAGAAATAAATGTCAAAACTAAGGAGCCCAGGCTTGACAAAGTAGCCAGAGAAAACTAGCCCAATAGCTAAGGTTTCCAGACACACACACACACACACAGCCATAAACTCTACCAGACCCAAGGTTCGGATGGCTCACCCTCTACCCCTCCTGGAGTTTAATGAGAATCCTCTGGCAAGCCTGCCAGAGCCTCCCCCCTTCTACCTCCCCTTCTCCTCACCACTTGAGTCCTTAATGACAAGCCCAAACATTCTGGGTCCCGTTCCAGCCAGAGGCTTCTCTGTTGACATGTATCTCTGGGCCACTCGATGACATGATTATAGAAGAAACAAAGGAAGTGTATTTGTAATAAATCTCGGACCAAAAAAGAGACATCATTAAAAAGTCGGGTTTCTTTCCAGTGGCCTTGGCAGAATCGAGCAAAGAGATGTTTGTGCATTGGTTTCAGCATCTTTAATTAGCCCTCGCTGTCTCTCTGTTCTGTGGACTGAACTGTATCTCATAAACATCAAGTGACTTCTTAGAGTGAATCGCGGCCCCATAGTATGATGATATTTGGGAGTATGGCCTTTAAGAGGCTCATGATGGTGGAACCACAAAAATGGCGTCATAGGAAGACATACATGAAGAGGTGAATTCTGTCTCTCTCCATCATGTAAAGTGTGGATGAGAAAGTAATATCTACAAACCACAGAAGGTAGCTTTGCCACCGGCTGCATCTGCTGCCATCTTGAATTTGGACCTGCCAAGTCTAGAACTGTGAGAAACAAATACTGATTCTTTCAGCAATCTTGTTGCTGCAGCTCGAATCTAGCCTGACATCATCTGCGGGCCTAGGCTCTGTCACTCTTTACCACACTCTTAGGAGATCCCTCATGTACGGTTTGTTGTTTTGGTGGTAGTGGTGGTTTTGTTTTGGTTTTTTTTTTCTGAAAGACCCTAAGACAATGGAATTTTGAAGCAAGTTGTCAAGGAATTGAATCATGATGGCAATTCATGAGGAGGCCTGAAGTGAAGATATTATACAGCTTTCGGGTGCCAGACACCAAGGCTGGTACCAGAGGACATCGGGACGTCATAGCAAGCCACTGTCCAGCACAGCATGGTGTTCAATAGACACTGGTTTTATGAATGAATGTTTCTGTTTCTATGGCAACCTAATGAAGGCTTCTCCTATAGATTTGACAAATGAGAAAAATGATTCCTCAAGGAGTCAAATGGCATATTCCACATAAAAGGTTACAGACCCTGAACACGGGTCTGACTTTGGGAACACAAGATGCAGACAGTTATTAATATTATCCTAGAGTCTGTTCCAAAAACAGTTTATTTTCTCCAGCACAAGTCTGTACTCAGCTTATATACAGAATATCTATGGTATATATGATTTGTTTGTGGTTAGTATATATGTAGATGTCCGAGGGCAACTTATGAGAGTTGTTTCTCTCTTTCTACTATGTGGGTTCTAGAGACTAAATTCATATTATCAGGCTTTAAGGCAAGTGCCTAACTCACCGACCTTCTTTGCTGGCCTAAATATCTTATTTTTATAGCAATATGGACTTATTAGTTCTTTGACCCACTATTACCTGTGATATCTAGCCATTGTGGTATTTTTTTTTTAAGAAGACATCAGAAAATGGAAAAATCTTCCATGCTCGTGGGTTGGCAGGATTAATATAGTTAAAATGGCAATCTTGCCAAAAGCAATATACAGATTCAACACAATCCCCATCAAAATCCCAACTCAGTTCTTTATAGAGTTAGAAAGAGCAATTCTCAAATTCATCTGGAATAACAAAAAACCCAGGATAGCTAAAACTATTATCAACAGTAAAAGAACTTCTGGGGGAATCAATATCCTGGACCTCAAGCATTACTACAGGGCAGTAGTGTTAAAAACTACATGGTATTGGTACAGTGACAGGGAGGCAGATCAATGGAATAGGATCGAAGACCCAGAATTGAACCCACACATCTATGGCCAATTGATCTTCGACAAAGGAGCTGAAAACATCCAGTGGAAAAAAGATAGTCTTTTCAACAAATGGTGCTGGCTTAACTGGAGGTCAACATGCAGAAGAATGAGAATTGATCCACTCTAATCTCCTTGCACTAAGCTCAACTCCAAGTGGATCAAGGACCACCACATAAAACCATTGTGGTATTTATAATCTATTACAACAAGTCACATTAGGCTCTGGATTTATTTCAAGCATCTTGACTCCCCTAGTGTCTCCAGCACCTAGATAAATCTTTACAAACTGTCCTTGTGTCAATGGATGGATGTATTTATATGACATGTGTACTTCAAAAAATACTTCTATTGGCATTATATCATATGATCTTTATATGACTTGACAAGTTAACACTATCCACCCCCCCAAAAAAAATATATCCAGTTGTGGGGCTGGTAGCTAATCTTTTTTTTTCTATATTCTATGTTTACATTCCAAAGGCTTTCCCCTTTCCCAGTTCCCACCCACCATACTTCCCATAGTTCCTCTCCCCCCCAACTATTCCCCAATCATTCCCCCTCCCCCCTCGGTTTCTTTACTAAACTGGATGCAATCTTTACAGGCCCAGGGTCCTCTCCTTTCTTCTTGGGAATCATTTGACTTGCTATTTGTGTCTTGAGTATTTAGGGCTTCTGGGCTCATTAATATCCACTTATCAGTGATTGCATTTCATGTGCATTCTTTTGTGATTGGGTTAATTCACTCAGGATGATATTTTCCAGGTCTAACCATTTACCTACAAATTGCATGAATTCATTATTTTTAATTGCTGAGTAGTATTCCATTGTATAAATATACCACATTTTCTGTATCCATTCCTCCTTTGAGGAATATTTGGGCTCCTTCCAATTTCTGGCTATTATAAACAAGGCTGCTATAAACATAGTGGAGCATGTGTCCTTATTGCATGCAGGGGAATCCTCTGGGTATATGCCCAGGAGTGGTATGCCAGGGTCCTCTGGAAGTGACATGCCCAATTTTCTGAGGAACCGCCAAACTGATTTCCAGAGCGGTTTTACCATTTTGCAATCCCACCAACAGTGGAGGAGTGTTCCTCTTTCTCCACATCCTCGCCAGCACTTGTTGTCTCTTGAGTTTTTAATCTTAGCCATTCTGACTGGTGTGAGGTGGAATCTCAGGGTTGTTTTGATTTGCATTTCCCTGATGACTAATGATGTTGAACATCTTTTAAGGTGTTTCTCAGCCATCCGAATTTCTTCTGGTGAAAATTCTTTGTTTAGCTCTGTGCCCCATTTTTTGATAGGGTTATTTGTTTCTTTGCGGTCTAACTTCTTGAGTTCTTTGTATATATTGGATATTAGCCCTCTGTCGGATGTGGAGTTGGTATCTTGGCGTAACTCTAACCAAACAAGCGAAAGATCTGTACAACAGGAACTTCAAGTCCTTGAAGAAAGAAATCAAAGAAGACCTCAGAAGATGGAAAAATATTTCTTGCTCCTGGATTGGCAGGATCAATATAGTAAAAATGGCCATCTTGCCAAAAGCAATATACAGATTCAATGTGATCCCCATCAAAATCCCAACTCAATTCTTCATAGACCTAGAAAGAGCAATTCTCAAATTCATCTGGAGCAACAAAAAACCCAGGATAGCTAAAACTATTCTCAACAATAAAAGGACTTCTGGGGGAATCAATATCCCTGACCTCAAGCAGTACTACAGAGCAATTGTGTTAAAAACTACATGGTATTGGTATAGCAACAGGCAAGCAGATCACTGGAACAGGATTGAAGACCCAGAAATTAACCCACAGACTTATGGTCACTTGATCTTTGATAAAGGAGCCACAACCATCCGGTGGAATAAAGATAGCCTTTTCAACAAATGGTGCTGGTTCAACTGGAGATCAACATGCAGAAGAATGCGAATTGATCCAATCTTATCTCTTTGCACTAAGATCAACTCCAAGTGGATCAAGGACCTCCACATAAAACCAGACACACTGAAACTATTAGAAAAGAAACTTGGGAAGACCCTGGAGGACTTGGGCACAGGGGAAAAGTTCCTGAACAGAACACCAATAGCTTATGCTCTAAGATCAAGAATCGACAAATGGGACCTCATAAAATTAGAAAGTTTCTGCAAAGCAAAGGACACTGTCAGAAGGACAAAACGGCAACCAACAAAGTGGGAAAAGATCTTCACCAACTCCACATCCGACAGAGGGCTGGTAGCTAATCTTATAAGAAACTATCTTTGAAGTATTTGAAGAAGGTGAGAAACATGAAGGCCAACTGTTGGTCTATAATACAAAGCAGGGAAGAGGGGCATCAAAACTTAGGCAAGAGATGAGGCAATACATGGGCCCAGACCAGTGACAAAAGGACAATCGGGGGACATAGTGAAGAGCTTCACAGTGGAACAGTGTCAGAGCCTCAGTTGCCAACTTGACACACCTTGGAAGAGGAAACCTCAACTGGGGGATTGCCTCCATGGTGTTGGCCAGAGAACATGTCTGTGGGGGCATTTTTATGCAGATACATTAAGAAATTGCACACTCAAAATTTTTCCTTTCTAGTACTGTTCTATAAAGAGCTATGCCCAGAAGATTACTGTGATTTGAAGACTTCCGCTGGATGTGAATTCCCATCACAATGATGTTGGGAGATGTGGCTTAAACAAGTATGTAGCTTCAGGTTGGGTTAAGGGGTTATAGCAGGGACCAGTCAGTTATTAGAGGAAGTTTTTAGAAGCCCATTTGACTTCTTCCGGTCTCTCCGGTCCCTTCCCTGCCTACTCTTTTCCACGGACTCTCTTCCCATATGACTCTTACATGTTACAGCATGTAGCCCCTCCCTAAATATCGCCTTTCACAACCATCGAGTTAGCACATGCATTTAGGTACATACAAAAGTCCCTGTTGCTAAGGATACTGGGATAAACAAAATTTGTCTGGGGAAGCTGCAGACACCTTCACGAAGCTCAGACTTCTACCTATGCTTACGTTCTGAGGGCAGAGTCCAGATTTGGCGTTGTGCTAACTGACTGACCCATCATATCACAGAATCCTTCTGATATTCCTACTATATGGGGAATATCCTGCTTGAGACTCTGAGCTCCAGAGAGCTGAGGTAGCCTACTCAAGGCTGCATAGCCCAGGCACTGCGAACTCAGGGAGAGAAACTTCTGTCTTGTTCTAGGAGAAGCTAGAAGAGACCCAGGGAGTTGAGAAGAGCTGTTCACTCCTTTTCTGGAAAAACAGTCAAGGAGCAAATGGGACATCTGGGTATTGGGGGTTTGGGGAGGGTATCGTTTGGTTTCTGGGGTGGCACTGGTACTGGTGGTGGAGATGATGGTTTGGTTTGGTTTGGTTTTAGTTTTGGTTAGGTTTGTTTCCCTTCATTCCTTCCTTTCTCCTCCCCTCCCTCCCTGTCTGCTTCCTGTGGATTAAGAGATGACTTAGCTGTGTGGCCTGAGAGGAGACTCACTTTTATATCAACAGGACTAAGATCGCGTAATATGGATTCCCTGAGACTGGGGACTGTGGTCTGAAAGTCTCCAAGCATAGCCAGGAGCATCAACAGGCAGGCGGAGGTGGGGCTGCCTTTGCTGAGGCCCTGGTGGATCTGGTCAGTGGGAGGTGAGATGCTCTTTTCAAGTCCCTACCTGCTGACCAGGAGTGAGAATTTTCCAGTCACCCCAAGCCCTTAGATTTCACTGAACTACCTCAAACCTAAGGATTCCTTACATCCCCCAAGAAATAGAGAAGTGAACCCTAAGAAGACAACACTCACTACGCATGGGTTTCCTACCAGATATGGCACGTGGAGAACAAAGCCAGATTCATTTGTCTTGGGAAAATTAAGAAGATGTGAGGCCGCTCCAACTCAAGTACCTCAGAGTGGATCCACACGGGTCCCAGCTGGTGCTGGGAACTCTGTCCCAATCTCCCTCAGAAGACCACAGGGCCTCCAGGTCTCATTTCCCTCTAAAGAGCCATCACTTCTGCCTCGGTGTCGATGGAGGCGCGAGGCGTCTGGCAAACACACAATAATTAACTCAGAGTGTGCCTGCAAGACGATCACAATAATTTATGTCCCTCCAGCTCCCGCCATCCCCCCTCGAGCCTCCAGATTGCATGGCTATGACTCACCTCTCTGCTCCGAGCTGCCTCGCACCAAAGTCTAGGCAGAACATTTTTTTAAAAAAAAATAATAATAATAAAGTAAAAAAAAATCAAAACACTCAGCTAATGACGAGTGAAACACTCCCTGTCACGCACGGGCCAGCTGACTTCATGCCTGGGCAGCAGAAATGTGATAAAATCCCCAAGTTAGTCCTTACATATTTTAAAGTCAGATGGCTGAGCTATGATCCCACAACCCTGTGTCCCAGCCAGCATTTAAAATATGACCTAAGACAGGACTGGTGACTGAGTGGGTGCATTGGGGGTGGGGGTGGGCTCATCAGAAGTCAGTTTTCCTATGAGGTCTTATCCATCCTGGGGTGCCATGACAAGGTCACCTGACCACTCCAGGGCAGTACCATGCTTCCCCAGGGATAAGCCACAATCTTCCCGAGGCCAAAAGCTCGCCTATCTGTCCTAGACACTTGAGGCATGGCCACACTTGCTACCACATTGTTATTCCACCATCAAATGTCTACTTGGAAACATGGTACCACATGGGTTTGAATTTCATATCTGCCCCAGGACTAGCGGCGTGAACTTGGATGAGTAATTTTATCTAAGCCTCGTTCCTGCAAATGCAACAGGGGCATTTTCTTTCGGGAATCTGGATCTGAGTAGGCCTGATGGTCTGAAAGGAAACCCCTGCCAGAAACAACAGTGTCTATGTTCCATCCTCCACCAGAACCACAGCTGGGAGGATATGTTACTGCAAACAAGACAAAGGCCAAGGATGGAAATGATGGGGGAATGGAGAAAATTAAACCCAGAACAAGGAAGGCCTGATATCTTAGCTTCATCTCCTTTTGCTGTGCTAAAATACTCTGATATAAGAAAGTATAGGAGAAAGGGTATATTTGGCTCACGATTTCAGGGAAGTCAAGACAGCAGGACCTTGAAGTAACTGGTCATATCATATCCACAGTCAAGACCAAAGAGCAATACATCCATATACGCATGCTACTGACTTGTTGGCTTTCTCCATTTGTAAACAGCCCAGTACTCTGAAGCCAAGGGAATAGCACCACCTACCGTGGGCAGGTCATACCACCACCATGAAGATAGTTGAGAAAATGCCCCACAGATACTCTCAGAGGCTCTTTTCCCAGGTGACTCTAGACCGTGTCAAGTTGATAACTCAAACTAAGCATCAGCTTGGTTTCTGAGTAGAGAATTAAGGGAAGAAGAAGGGAAAGTGACGTTTTCAAACCCCAGTAGAGCAGGGATACACGGAGGATATCAGTCTAGGAAGGGAAATGATGACTGTAGGGCATGGATGGTAAGAAGGCTGCCATTCGCCTTTGCCGGTGCCTGAGGATTTGCACGCAGGACTTCAATCAAGCCCAGCAGTGATGGCCAAAGAGGACCCCAATGACCATGCCAAATTAGATGGGGAAAAGCCCACAAGGCTTCAGCCCTGCAGCAGGAAGTACAGGCAACTGAGGAAAGCTGGGGGCAGGGCAGGAGAGATGGCCCTCCCTCCCTAGGAAGGAGCATGCTGATTGGTTGTCCAGTGTCAAATGGTCAGCCCTGAACAAGGAACATGGAGTGGACTCAGCAGGCTACATATATGTATATACAAGTACATACAGGCACTCAATAATAGTTGGTGAAAAAAAAAAACAAGCCATGAATTTGAAGACTGGGGAGAGGTATATGGGGCATTTTGGGGAGAGGAAAGGGAACGGGGTAATGTTGCAATTAAAATATAATCTCAAAAATTAAAAAATATATATTACAAAAGTTAAGGATATGTAGACGAGACAGATTGCCCAAACTTTGGGTCTTGTATTTTTTTTGGGGGGGGTCCCTCAAATCCATCATCCCTTCACACTAAATGAATCCTCTACCCATCTCTCTTCTGCTGTGAAGGACAGGGTGTATCATTTTAGACTCATCTCCATTTATGTAGACCTCACACCTTCCTGTCTATACAGAAGGAAAGCAAGGCTATAAGGTCAAGATTCAATGGGTCTCTCTCTCTCTCTCTCTCTCTCTCTCTCTCTCTCTCTCTCTCTCTCTCACCAGTATGCAACACATCTGGTGCACTGCATGTGGAATCCTGCACCCGGCAAAGTCCAAAGGCAAAAGACTTGAAATCTGTGTCTGGTGCGGAGCCAAAAATATCTCAAGAGCAATCACTCTGTCCGGGAATCAAAAAGTGTGTGTTGACATCTGTGATGGGTAGGCGAGCTACTGGACCAGGATCCACGGAGCTAGCAGAGTGTAGCGTACGTAGGATCTCTGCCTTCTTTGTCACTGGGTCCAGTTCTACCTGGGTGTGGGAAGGGAGGTGTCAATACCCTCTAGTCACTTGAGTTAGACAAAGCAGAACCTCCAGGCCTATGAAACACCTAAAAGGCAGGCTCAGACCATGCAAGGAGCAGCTACGGCTCGGTGGACAAGCAGGTGCCTGAGACTCTTTCTTGCCCTGGCACATGCTGGGACGGTGAGATCAGCCCAGGGTCATGACCTAGCCCAGCAAGGCAGAGCATTCTAGTGATCGAGGCTTCAGGACTAGCAAACAGGTCAACTGGTAAAGTGTGTATCATGCAAACTGAGGCTTATCCCCAGAACCACTCTGACACTTACCAACAGCCAGATTACCCTGTCTTAACAAACAAGAGCCCTGGGCTTTTGATAAAAAACACTCCAGATTGACTCTGGCCTCCATACCCATATGTGTATACAAACATACACACACACACACACACACACACACACACACACACACACAGAGAGAGAGAGAGAGAGAGAGAGAGAGAGAGAGAGAGAGAGAGAGAGTTTTCAGGGTCAGCCCTCAAAGGGAAAGTCAGATGAGGTGGCCAAAGATGTGTTTCTCCATGCTAGCCACTGACCTTTCAATAATCCTTACCTCCTTCATTCATTCATTCATTCATTCACTGCATGCATTCAGCAGTCCGCTGTGGAGTTCAGGCCTCAGGATAAATCAAGGCTCAGTCGCACCGTTGCTCTACCACTTCCTGGTTATCTGTCCTTGGATAAGCAACACAACCTCTCTGCCTCAGTTTCCTCATGTGCTGCAAAGAGATAAGAACAACAACAACAAAAAAATGATCTTCCTGGGTTGTGAAGAATAACGAGGTATGGAATTCTGCTCGGAATCAAACCAGAGTGATACTGAGGGGACCGTGACCTCTGACCTCATTATTAGTATCTGCTAGGTCAGGGACAAATGGCCAAAGGTGGTGCCTAGTTAACATATCCAAGTGGACCTGACCACCAGGTTCTCCCAGCATCCCTCAGTCCCTACCTTACCCGCCCCCCCCTTACAGGACATACCCCACCCTCTAACCTGAACACCAGCCCAGGGGCTGGACTGCTCTTGCCCTGTGGCTTTTCCCTGTGTTATCCAGCCATTTGGCTGTGACTGTCTGATTTCTCCCATCCCTCTCCCTCTCCCTCTCCCTCCTCACTCGTCCCAGCTCACTCTGGACTGTCCTAGATGCCTCTGCCTCTGTTTCTGCCTCTGTTTCTGCCTCTGTCTCTTCCTCTGCCTCCGCCTCTGCTCTCCCTCACATCTTCAATAAGCCTTCTCCTCATTCACACCTGAGAGCACTCACAGCCTTATTTTCTAATTTTTTTCTCATTCTGTATCATTATTACTAATTTTTGGTTGCCCCTAATTTCAAACGCAGTCCTTCTTCCTAAATCGTGATTCTTTCTGTGCGGGAGAGGTCCCTGCTCATTTCTGCTTTCCCTATGCCCCTCGCTCAGTCCAGTGTGCCCCAGGACAGGAAGTGGCCACTTTATCCAGACAAGCTTGGAGAGGAAACTGCTCCTGCATCCCGATGTCTTTTTCTTTCTCACGGGTGCAGCCAGTTTGCCTGCAAGGACTTTGACTTTGCCCATTCCCCACAGCATATCTTCCCTGGACCTCTCCTGGGCTGCTGGGAGCGGGGTCAGTCATCTTGGTAGGTTGGGAGCGATGGACCAAGAAATCCAGCGGCCACAAACAGCAGCTGCGATTCCCAGCATCACCGGATCTCAGTAGCAAAGGCCAAGGTCTCTGAGAGGAAGAGAAGCCGGGTTTTTAATAGGCGTCTCCCTCAAACCCCAACAGTTAGAAACAATTCCATTTGTGTGCAGGCTTGAGACTAGCTCTTCGGTTTGACGAAACAGTTCAAAGGGAGAACTAATTTCAAATCCAGGGACTTCTTTCTCCCCTGGAATTCCACCAGCTCACCCCCCCCTTCCCGCCCCAACCCCATCAACATTCCAAAGCCTTGATTTCCAACAGAAATTTACAGTTTCATCATATAGAAGACAGAAGGAGGGCTCTCTGCCCACAACTTCTTCTTAACCCCTTCACCTCCCACCCCCACCTCCTCCAAGCCAGAGTTAGCAGTTTTCATTACCGCTGCCTGCTTTCTGGGTTTAGATGTCCCTCCCTGCTGAATTCCAGATCCTTATCCAGGCCCTCGTGCAGGACAGGACTTCTTTTATGTGGTTTTTGCTTTATAGGCTCCTGGGGCGAAGCTACCTTTCGTAAAGGAGGAATGCCTTTGGCTGCCTGATGACTGTGTAGGCTGACTCTTGTTTGGAACCGGTGATTGCACGAGGCAGAGAGATGCTGAGATTAGGAGGGGCGGTCGGAGCATTCCAGCTCAATAAATCAATCCCCTTTTAATTGTGTCCCTGTCAGCTCACATTCTTCCCCGAGACAGGAGGGCAGGGGGCTTGCAGGCGGAGTGATTCCTCTGTCTGCTTTGTGTGCCGATTGTCAGCTAGATTAAGCAACTCCCAGGCCTGCTGGAGAGGGGGCTCCCGGGTCTGTCTCCTTCCCGAGAAAGCTGCCGAAGGGGTCATAAATATGCTGATGTCCAATTTGGAGCTTCTGTGGTTCCACCTGGGAATGCACGTCTGTAAACAGACAGGTTCTGGATGCTTTGGGCAAGGCCGCTGGGCTCGCTCACTTTGCATATTTTAATGTTGAAGAGCAAGTACATTTCTGACATTTTTTTTTTTTGACTCCCGGAGTTGTTAGATCGTAAAGGTTTCACTTCCCTTCCTCATTGGCATCCCTACCTGTCATGTTCAGCAGCAGCAGGCTGGCTGGTGGCAGCCGGCTGACACCTACTGAATGGGGGGCTGGGGGGTGGTGGTTAGTTGTACTGTTCACAAACACCGGTAGTAAACAGTGTTTAATTTGAAGGAAATATTTCAGAGCTTCCTTTTGTTTTTGTTTTTGTTTTTGTTTTGTTTTGTTTTTCGAGACAGGGTTTCTCTGTGTAGCCCTGGCTGTCCTGGAACTCACTTTGTAGACCAGGCTGGCCTCGAACTCAGAAATCCGCCTGCCTCTGCCTCCCAAGTGCTGGGATTAAAGGCGTGCACCACCACGTCCAGCCAGAGCTTCCTTTTGCTTCTTAGCCCTGCCCTAGTTCGCAGGGTTCACTAGAACCCTGTGGGATTGTAGATTCTAGTTCACGGTTTCTGAAGAGGAGCCATTTCTAACATTCTAAAAGGTGGCACTGTGCGTCTCTGGCGCCATTAGCCATAGCTAGGGACAGCGGCTCTAGCTCTAATCACTCTCCTTGTGATTCAGGGCTGACTAGTAAACACCAGGGAGCCACCTGCCTGCCTCCCTCTCCAGGGCTGGAATTACCAGCACCACCACCAACCAAACCAGCTGTCTTCCATGGATCTGAGGATCAAACTCAGCTTCTCAAGCTATCCCCTTCACCAATAAAGCCATCCCGCAGCAACCTGCATCCCTAACAAACTCCCAAACGCTAAATATCGCTCATCCATAGACCGGACGTTGAATTCCAGTGATCTAAAATTAACTTTTATTTCACCTGGGTGATCTTTAACATTGTCCTTTTACCCAGGGCTCTGCGTTTTTACAGACCTGACATTATTATTTCAATACACCTACCTACCTGTCACCAGTATCTCATGAGACACACATGCTCCGTGCTGGTGGCGGTACCTGGCAAAGGTCATCTCTAACCTCCGGTCTATATCATTGACCTGACAGTAAAACTGTATCACACATCTATAGCACACTGGCTTCTAGCAATAATTTCTTCACCCCTAGGACTTGGGCATCGCATACACAGTGAGCCCCTGTGGCAGCCCCAATGTATACTTGATACCAGGGTCCTCCTCTTTAAAATGATTGCAACATCTCCCCACTTCTGAGAACTGCTGTATAGGCCTGAGCTAATGCAAGTCAGACTTTCAGATGTTGCCATTCTGATTTTCTTCCTGTTGCTGTAACAAAACACTGTAAACAAAGGCAACTTAGAGATGTCTAGGTTAGGGATTCTATAGGTGCTGGGAAACACCATAACCAAAGAGCAGGTTGGAGAGGAAAGGGTTTGTTTGGCTTACTCTTCCATATCTAAAGAAGTCAGGGCCGGGTGGTGGTGGCGCACACCTGTAATCCCAGCACTTGGGAGGCAGAGGCAGGTGGATTTCTGAGTTCGAGGCCAGCCTGATCTACGAGTGAGTTCCAGGACAGCCAGGACTAGGACTACATAGAGAAACCCTGTATCGAAAAACCAAAAAAAAAAAAAAAAAAAAAAAAAAAGTCAGGACAAGAACCCAAACAGGACAGAGATCTGGAGGCAAGAGCTGATGCAGAGGCCATGAATAGGAACTGTCTGTCTACTGCTCGGCCTGCTTTCTTACAGAACTCGGGACCACCAGCACAGGGATGGCATCACCCACCATGCAGGGAGGGCCCAGCCCATTGTGGGTGCCAAGGTGACACAAGACTAGCCAGCAGAGAGGGAAGGGTTTGTTTCAGTTCCCGGGTCATAGTCTATCACTGAGGGTATCAGGACAGGGACCGAAGCATAAAGTAGAAACCACGGAGGAACACTGCTCATGAGTTCAATGCCCGTCTCATGCTTAGCTAGCTGCCTTACATAGCCTGGGGAATGGCGCCGCCCACAGGAGACTCGACCCTCTCAGGAGAATTAAAACTTGACACAATCCCCTACAGCCACGCCCACAGCCACTATGATCTGAGTCAGTCCTGAGACCCCCTTCTCGGGTATCGTAGGCTGCAATTACAGATAACTAGGAAGGGTGCCCAGGATATAGTAAATAATTCAGTAATTAGCCATTGGTGTTTTCAATCATTACCATAGATGTCTTGTTTCAAAGTTTGCATCCTTAAGAGAATTAATACTCTATTTTACTAATGATTCTGAGGAGCCATAGAGCCCATAGAAGGCCCCATGTGGCCTTCCGGAGAGGGTCTTTCCAAGGGTCCCCACAATTTACAAAGATTCTGTAATCTGTCTGCAGGACATTCACCTCCTCCATCCCCTTCTAGTCCCAGAGCCCCAGAAATACTAGTAAGAAAAAGGTTCCAACGGAGTCCCTCTACTTCTCTTTCCCAAACAGGTTTTACACAGATCCTAAACAGGCTCTACGTAGATACTCACCCCCGTCAGTTTACTATTCTGTTGCTGTGATATAACACTTAAGATAAACATTTAAGAGAAGAGAGATTAATTTGAGCTCTGTTGGAGTGACCTTCCTTATGTTGCACTAAGGTGTGTCTCTGTATTTTCAATAGTTAACCCTGTGCCGACAGAGCTGACAGGGCTTTGGTACTGTCATTTCTGGGGTCCATCACTGGGTTCTTCTACTTTTGTAACTGTTTGTCCTTCCTCGCCTGCCTGTAGGGAATCTAAGAGAGGTATCAGGTGTTATCTCACTGGCTGATTGGTTGTAATAAAGATCTGACAGCCCATATCTCAGACTGGGAGTATGAGGGCGGAAATTCAGTCAGGGAGCCCAGAGCAGGAGAGGCAAGAGAAACAGGAGATTCAGAAGCAGACACGGGGAATGGGCACAGACTGGAGCAGGGCAGGGAGGTATAGAGCTAGCCCCATAGGGGGTTGCAGGCTAGCCGGGTCAAGTTTAAACGGTAGTTGGAAGACTACCCCAGCAAACAGTCTAAGTTTTAAACTATACTGGAAGTCTCCATGGTCATTAATTATTTAAACCGCTGGTGGGTCCAAGTGAGTCCAGCAATAGGGCTCACAGTCTAAAGATGGTCTGTGGCGGTTTGAATGAGGATGCCCCAATAGACTCAGACATCTAAGGAGTTGGTCCTAGTTAGTGATGCTGTTTGTATAGGCTGTGACCTCATCGGAGGAAGTATGTCACGGACCGTTTAAAGACAGCATTCTGAGGTCACTCTCTCTGCTTTGTTCTTGCGGTTTAAGATGTGAACCCTCAGCTTCTGCTCCAGCCACCGGTTCTGCTCCTTGCACCAGGCTTTCCCTGAGACCGTGAACTTTAACCCTCTGGAACCATAACCCCTCCCCAAAACAAACATTTCTCTTTTCTATAAATTGCCTTGGCCAAAGCCTTTCTTCCTAGCAGAGGGCGCCATCTCTCTCCGTTTGCAGCCTGGGAGCCTGAGGCTGCTTGCTCAAGCCTGGGACGATCAGGAAGCAGAGTCAGTTTATAAACCCTCAAGACATACTCCCTGCAATCTGCTTCCTCCAGCTAGGTTCCACCTCCTAAGGGTTCCATGACTTCTCCAAACATCTCCCGCCAGCCTGGGACCAACTTTGCAAACACTTGAGCCTTTGTATGGCATTTCATACCCAAGCCAGAATACCCAAGGACCACAGGCATTAGTTTCAGTCTCCGCTATGGTATAAAGATAACCCGATACGCCCCTCCGCCCTTCCCTTCCATCTAGAAGACTTTGATGGGATTCAGTCCCCTACCCCTAAGCATGGCCCCACCTGTGAGTGGCTACCCTATACACAGGGATGGCCCAGTGCATCTTGGGACCGTCACTCTGTCTCCCTTTGTGCTCTCCTCCCAAGCATCCATTGCTGCGGCCACATCCAGACTTTGACTCCAGGAGACGCAACCCCCACCTCAGAAATCTTAAACAATTCACTTTCTTCCAAAGGATCCCATTTCAAGAATTACGTTAAGTGAGAATTTCCTGGGGTGTCAGTCAAATGTATAGACCCTGGACTCCACCTGAGGCTGTTGATTTAGGGAATCTAAGAGAGATACATTTTTAACTGCCTGTGTAATACTTTATGCCTGGTTGAATTACTCCCTAGGAGTCCAACCTTGACCATTCTCACCACGCCTGTCCTTCCAGCCCACAGAGCCCTGAGTTTGAAGTCTATGAGGCCTCTGTTTCCTCTCTACCAGCCCCTCGGGTCTCCATTTCCTTTTGGTCTGGGATAGATCCCATGCTCCACCACTTCAGCCCTCTTAGCAGTTCAGTTTCCTTCCACCACTGGGCAATCTTCCCCCAGCAGGAACCCAGCCATGGGTGGAAACCACTGTCTGCCTTTCCATTAGGGCTCGATGACTCCTTTGCCCTGATAGTAAAACTTTGCCTGATGCACAGGTATTCCAATCATTATATATATAGCAATATAGCTGGGGTGTGATTGTGCTTGTGTATACAAGTGTGTGTGTGTGTGTGTGTGTGTGTGTGTGTAAGAGAGAGAGAGAGAGAGAGAGAATATGATTATCTTCTCCTGATTAAGTTCATAGCTAAGTAGAAAAAAAGCATGAAAGTATTGTCTTAAT
The DNA here is from genome assembly GCA_964023405.1 of Apodemus agrarius. Classification (NCBI taxonomy): domain Eukaryota; kingdom Metazoa; phylum Chordata; class Mammalia; order Rodentia; family Muridae; genus Apodemus; species Apodemus agrarius. Next base: position 46,881,280 of record OZ030026.1, on the reverse strand, counting down.
ATATATTCTAAATTCAGAGAAAGATCACAGGACCCTACCCATGTGTGGGAGAGTACCCCATTCCTTGTAGGACAGAACAAGATAAGGACAACTGGATGTCCTGGCATATCTTATAATTCCAGCACTTGGAGACAGAAACCGGAGGATCAAAAGTTCAAGGTCATCCTCAGCTGCATATAGAGTTCCGGGCCAGCCTGGGCTATACTGAGACCCTATAGGTGTATGGGGGGGAGGAGACTAAAGGAAGCCTGAAGAGATGAGCCTAAAGGAAAAGATAACAAGCAAGCCAACACAGGAAGAAGGAGACGTATCACAGGCCGGTGGTCAGCACAAGAAAGGGCGAGCACGGAGGCAGACAGAGCCAGTGCAGACTGAGAAGCAAGGCGGAGCTGCTGGGGCAGGAAGCTCACGGCCCAGAACGTGACAAGATTTCCCAGACAGAAGCTCGGGATATGTGGCCCCAGGGATGTGAAGTGTTCCAAACCAAGAATGCCTCAGGAAACACCAGAGGTGATGCCACAACGTACTGACTGGGAGATTAGGGCTGCCTATCTCTTTCTCCCGGGCCCTTCAACTCCCTGCTGAAACACACCAGAAAATACGACCCACCAAGCAAGACTCTGCAGGACCTTCCTCACATCAACCCAAATTACTTATAATGGAAGAAAAAAAGTCCACCCTAAATATGCATCATTAAGAGATCCATTAAATCAACAGAGGCACATGTAAACACTGTCTGCTTTCGGTATCCATGGGGAGTGGGGGGCGGGGCTGCTTTCTAGACCCTATGGATAGAAGACTCTGAGGATGTTTGAGTCCCTTGTACAAAATGACCTAAGAGCTACATGTAACCTAGGCACACCATCCCATACACTTTAAATCACCTCTTGAAAACGATGTTATTCTTAGACGGGATAACGCAATGTGACTACTAGGCAAACAGTCATGATGTTCCATTGTTTCGGGATTATGACCAAAGGGCGTGTGTATGTGTTCACACAGATGCACTGTATTCTGATTTATGGACTCACCCAGCCCAGCACCCTAAGAAACAAGGGGGATGGCCTGCAATCTGCCATCGGGTATGAAGGTATTCAGGTTCATTTAACAACAATACCATGAGAAGATCATCACAACTTAACATTATTCTCAGTAAGTCAGGTTCATCTTGTATTCACGGTGATTTCTGTTTGAAAAAATAAAGCAACATATATTCAATAGTGTAATAATATAGTCTTATCACAGAACAGCACATAAATGGTTAGGGTCTCACTTTGCTGGTCCTCCTCTATCCTCTTTGTGGTCATCAGGCTGATAGCTTTAAAAGTCTGCCTAAACCTCTTTAAAGTCCAAACGCCTTTACCAGACCAAACCCCAGTATCTATTGGTCTCTTTCCCATCCCGAGACCTCTCACCCCACCCAGGCCTTTGCATGTACTTGTTCCTTATAAAATACCTTCCCCATCCCCACTTGCCTTTGCACAGCTTCAAGGTTCCTTGACTGCAAGAAGTGTCCTCTGACCAGAGTCATAATGGGCGTGCACACACACACACACACACACACACACACACACGTAAACTCTCATAACCTACTGTCTTCATATATCTCCCTTGCACACACACACAGAAGTGGTCAGCTGATTCATACCCCACCCACCTGCCTGCCCGCCCCCGCCCCACTCTGCTAGGATTTCTGCTCCCTGCTACAAGGAGCCAAGACGCACTTGCAAGCAGTCTCTACAAATCAAGCGATCACAGGGCTACACAGAGAAACCCTGTCTCGAAAAAACAAAACAAAAAAAAAAGTGACCGCGTGATTCTAACTCTCAGTCTCTCAGGGATCGCGGGTCTGAGGCAACTGAGGGCTGTGTCCCCCCCCCCCCCAGCAAGCTGGGGTCTGATTCGAGAGCGCATGCTCACAGGGCCGAGGCTTCCGCTTCCTGCCCCTGGAATGTTTCGTGTCACATCCGCCAGCTTCTCCAAAGGGAAAGCAGACCAAGAAAGGAAGCAGAAACTTGAGAAAATTCACTATCTCTTCTAATCCTTATTTTATACATAAGAAAACAGAGAAGTCAGGCCTTGTATACAGGTTTACACGTGGTATGACAGGTATACGACACAGTCTGGCTCTGGAGAATGGCATTGGCATCACGTTGCATTGCCTATGTATTTAGAAGAGGGTGAACAGTTTGTAGACAAACGAAACAGATGTTTCCCAAGAGCAGTACAGCAGCATAAGTTTTCCTCCGTTAGCTCATTTCTGCAGCACACTGAACACTAATAGACATTCCTGGTATCACTCAGTCCCACAAGCATCTAGAGTTCACACAGACCTCAAAGAAAATCTCAGTATTCCAGAGCATCCATGCCGTGAACCAGGGGAGAGCAGCCGAAGACATTTTGGCCTTGGAATGATCATCTCATGACCAGGAGAGGAGCCTCAGGTACCCAAGGTCCACCATCCTTGCTAACAAAAGCCACCTACTGGCCATGCAGGCACTGTGGTCACCTGCCCCGATGAGACTTGAAGGGACAAGAGCGGTCAAGTAAGGCTGATTGACAGCTGTCGTCGGGTAGCGTGATTTCACCAAAGAACCATTGTACAGCTGCCTTCCCTGGACTACAAGAGAGCTTGGAAGGAGACAGCCCAGCGCTGACATCACCACAGCGGCGCCAGGCACAATAGCACCCTTGTGAGACACAGCCTGTGATCTCATGAGTGCAGAGACACTGAGCCAAGGTCCCTGCCCAGAGCAGCCCTACCCAGGTACAGCCCCATGCAATGTGCAATGACCATGACATCACACGGGCCCTCTCCTTTGAATGATCTCAGAAGCAACAAGAAGAAGCCAGCAGTGTTCCTCAAGGTTGAGCCTTTCAATATCTTCCTCGGGTTGAAAGTCACCACGAGAGAATTTGAAGACTTTCCTACTGAGTTATTATTTGTTCTGATTAGAATATAGGGGTCATTCACATTCTATTAGTTCACCTATACCAAAAGGCAGTACTTTAATATTGTTCAAAACATTTTTTTCTGGGGCTAGGAGACGGATCAGTATTAGGAGTAATGTCTGCTCTTGCAGGGGTCTTGGGTTCAATTCCTAGCACTCACATAGCAACTGATAGCTGTCTATAACTCTGGGTCCAGGAAACCCAGTACCCTTTTCTGTCTTTCATGGGTACGAAGCAAGCATGTGGTACACAGACAAGCACGCAGGCAAAATAGCCACACGCATAATGACACGCCCATGATGTGGCAAGAGCCCATAAACTGAGTTGTGAGTAAATAAGAGAAATCAAGACTGAACAAAATTAAATCATATGGAAAAAAGATCAAATTAAATCACGTACAGAAAATGAAGATCCTACAGAGTCTTTAACATCGGATGGTTCTCCATCAGGGACTCCGAGCTTCCTGTTGGCCAAGGTGAAGAAGAAAACTCAAACAAATTGAAAAATATACACTCAACATGGTGACTGTCAGGACGCTTTACCTCAATGACTTTTAAATACCATGTGCAAGCGCGTGCAAGCGTGCATGCATAAATGCCACAATGCATGTGTGAACGTCCCAGGATGGCTTGAGGGAGTCCATCCTCTCCCTCCATTGTGTGGGTCCCAGGGATCGAACATGAGTCATCAGAATTGGCAGCAGGGGCCTTTACCCACTGAACCATCTCATCAGCCCGCATCAGCGTTCGTGAGATAAAACCGGTCAGTTATTCAAGTAAAATACAGCTTCTTAGTAAGATTTGTTATTAAGTCGACGTGATAAGGTCGTCACCAATTCCTTACAAAAATCTCCTGGCTGCGGTCAACAGTTTGCTGTGTTGTAAAAAACGAGGATTGGCAAACTGAAGTCCATTAGCCAAAGCTGGCCCTCAGCCTAGTATTGTAAGCACAGTTGCAGACTTAGCTGTGCTCTCTTGTTTCTTCTCGTGCATTGTCTATAGCTGTCTTTGTACTGTAAGGACAGAGTTGAATGGTTGCAACAGATCTTACATGGCAGACACGCCCAAGGGGACCTCCCTGGTCAATGCCTGACACACGGTAGACCCTGTGGCGTGCTTCTGAGCAGTACGCTATGGCAAAGGTGCCTTGACTCCAAGCCCTTGGTGAAGTGGTTGCTGTAATTTGGATATAGAATGTCCCCCCCTCTCCCCGCCTCACACACACACCCCCGCCCGGTGGCCCACTTGGGAAAGATGTGGCCAACTGCCTGTGCTGAGTGATAGACCCTTAGGCAGGTCCTAGTGGAAGAAATGTAGGACATCAGAAGAGATGCCTTTGGAGGTTATATTGGAACCTTTCCCTCCCTCCCTCCTTTCTTCCCTCTCTCTCACTCTCCCTTCCAGCCGTCATAATGGTCTGAGCTGTCCCAGGCCCAAAGTAATAGGGCCAAGTGACCGTGGACTGAAACTTCTGAAACCACACCTTGATTGTCTTCTCTGTGGCTGACTGTCTCAGGTGTTTGGCCTCAGTGGGCCTCTTAAGTCTCTCTTTTAGCAGATTGGAGGGAGAGGGGATGAGAGGAAAGAGAGGAAGGAGGGAGGAGGAGGAGGAAGAAGAAGAGGAGGAGGAAGGGGAGGAAGGGAGATTCATAAGACCCTTCCTCTAAAAGATTGTTAAAATTTAAAATGGCTTTAAATTAAAATAAAAGTCCTCTGCCCAGCAAAGGAAACAATCAACAATTTTAAAATGAGCCTATATCAGTCAGAGAAAATATTTGCAAACTATGTGTCTGATCAGGGGTTAATATCTCAAATAAACAAGAAGCCCAACAAGTCGGTGAAAATAAAATCCGATTAATGTATGATCAAAGGTAGCAAAGAGACAATGTTTTTCCCAAAGACACAGAAACAGCAACAGGTATAAGGGGAAAATGCTCAAAATCATTCATCAGGAAAATGCAAATAAACCACTCTGAGACATCACCACTCTGAGACATCACGCAAGGCTGTTAGGATCTTTCATCAAAACAGTGAAATGAAGTGTTAGGGACTGCTTGGAAGAAAGGGACCACAGTTGCTTACTGTTGGTGAGGATGTAAATTCACACAGCCATTGAGGAGAAAGGAGTTAATGTTTTCTTGAAAAAATTAAAAATAGAAATACTCTATGACCCAGAAATCCTACTTTGGGGGGGGGCTATACCCAAAAGGAAAAAAATCAGCATATTCTATGATACCTGTTCTTCCTTATATAAAGCAGGGTTTTTCATGGCAGCCAGGGCGTGAGCTGTACTCAGAACACAAAGGAAGGAACAGTTCAAGTTCTAGGCTAGCCTTGTCTATCCAATGAAAACTCTGAAAATAACCTAGATAACCATCAACAAATCAACTGATCATTCAGCTGTGGTATAAACGATAAAATATGACTCAACCTTAAAAAGAAAGGGCTGTTGCTGAACCCGGAGCCATTATGCTAAGTGAATAAGCTAGACTTAAAGAGACAAATACTCCATGCCATCTGCATGTGAATCTAACAAAAGTGGATCCTGTAAGAGGAAAGAGTAGGGTGCTGGTTCCCAGGGGCTGATGCGGGGGAGGGCCTCGATCAAACTGCACAGCGTTACAGATACATGGGATGATCCGTGAACAGCTTTGATCCACTATGTGGACTCAATAACAGATGACACTGTAGTGCGCACTGGAAGTTTCCCGAAAGAGTAGATTCCAGGTGTTCTTACACAAGGCAAATACCTATATACACAGTGAGCTGAATGGACTCATTTCTTTGACCACTACAAGTCTCACCATGCATATGTTTATGATGCATAAGTACATGTATGAGTATATGGCTCCATGGGTGAAGGAGCTGGATGCCAAGCCTGATGACCTGAAGCTTCAATCCCCAGACCACACATATACACACTAATAAATATAAATATAAATATAAATATAAATATAAATATAAATATATATATAAATATATATATAATAATGTGATGGCTTGTATAGGAGATGTGGCCCTATTGGAGTAGGTGTGTCACTGTGGGTGTGGGCTATAAGATCCTCATCCTAGCTACCTGGAAGTCAGTCTTCTGCTAGCAGCCTCCAGATGAAGATGTAGAAATCTCAGCTCCGCCTGCACCATACCTGCCTGGATGCTGCCATGTTCCTGCCTGATGATATTGGACCAAACATCTGAACCTGTAAGCCAGATCCAATTAAATGTTGTCCTTATAAGAGTTGCCTTGGTCATGGAGTCTTTCACAGCAGTAAAACCTAAGACAAATAATAATAATAGTAATAGTAGTAGTAGTAATAACAATAATAATGATCAACACAATAAATTTTGTTTTAAAGGCATCGGGTTGTATCCCTCAAACATACACAAATTTAATTTTATGCAATGTGATCTGGATTAAGTAGAGAAATGGTAGAAGGACAAAAGTAATTCTGAAGGCATCCACCAAGAGTCTCTCCATCCGAATGGGTCTCTTCTCCTCACCACTCCCTCCCTCCCCTCTGCACAGGTAAGAGCACCTTCCTTCTCCCTCCCTAGTCCTCTGGGCAAGCCCATCCTCTTCCCCACTGCAAAGGAGCTCAGCTCAGTAGGCCTTTCTACAGCTCACCCCAGAAGATGGTAAGAAATAAGTAGCCGCAGAGCCGGTTCTTCTGTGTCTCCCCACCCCAACACACGCAGCCTGCATGATGGTTTATGAAATGCCATAGACATCCTTTCAATAGTTCTTGAGGAAATGATTTAAAACTGGGAAAGTGGGATGGAGAGAGAGGAGGAGACTCTATTACATAGATTATGTATAACATATGTCTAATATACAATATAATTAATCTATTATGTATATAATCTATTATGTACATAATCTATTATGTATATATTATTACATATATTATATATGTGCACTATATCATAGTATATAGTATGTTATATATAATATATGTTATATGAATAATGTTATATATTAACATTATCATATATTATATTATGTTATATTACATATTATATATTATATAGTCTGGGGGAGACTATTACCAAGGATTCTTTGAAGGACTAGTTGGTTCTCGAGCCACCAAAAAGTCCAAGTCTTGCACCCATAGGGCCCCTGTGAACAGAGCAGGCCTACTCAGAGAGAAACTCCAACTCAGACCAGGCAGTCCTCAGCTCTCAGCTGGGCAGAGGCACTGTGAGTATTCAAGCTGGACTGTCTCACACATTTGAAAGCAATCTGGCAATCAGCTTGTCTAGTGTGGCATCAGCTAGAAGCGATAAGCTCTTTTGCACACAGACCTGCCCCTTCTTCAGACAGGTGCCATTTCTGATGTAGTGGTGAGGGCCTCAGTCCAAAGCAGCCCCCCAGATTCCATGCCGGATGCTGAGTTCTGGCATCTTGATGTTTCTGATGTTGCCCCTCCATCCACTCCCAGTTCCAGCTCCTCCATCCCCTGGATTGGAGGCTCTGTCGGCTTCCCCTCCAGAGCCAGGTTTAGTGCTCTGACACTCCAACCAGAAGCTCATCAACGGGCCTAAGTTTTACTTAAGACCATCCACGAGTCTTGAACTCACTTTCCCCTGAGGCTCCCATCTGAAGAACGATCTCTCCCCACTGCCGTATATTCAGGGCAGATTAGTGTTGTCCTCTGAGGAAGGGGCAGGTCCACTCCGAACAACAGATCCCATTGTTATAGAAAGGTCTGAGAGAGACAAACTGCAGGGTTCATGGTACATTTTTTTCACATTAAATAGACACATTAAATAAACCTTGCCCTGTAGGTCCCCAAAAGAATGAGTTTCACTATGTATAAAGTAGGCTTCAACACATCAATCCAACTTGAGCAAATATTTTAAAAACTAAGTCTCAGGTGTTAGTTCTTTGCCTCTTCCCTGCATTCCAGCCAAGCCGCTGCTGCTGCTGCTGGTGCTGCTGCTGGTGCTGCTGCTGCTGCTCCTCCTTTTCTTTTTCTTCTTCTTGTTTGGCTGGTTTGGTTTTGTGAGACAGGGTTTTTATGTGTAGCCCTAGCTGTCCTGGAATTTTCTCTGTAGACCAGTCTGGCCTCAAACTCACAGAGATTTATTTGCTGGCCCCTGCCTCCCAAATGCTGGCACTAAAGGCGTGAGCAGCCCCGACCCTTCATAACCCTGACTCTTAAATTAGGAAGGAGCACTTTAAAGCAATGTGCACCAGCATGATGCTTTGGAAGCCGAGAGTGTCCTCACATGGGTTCCTTACAGATATCCGTGGCTGCTTTTCTGAGACATGAGACAGGACTCTGTAGAACTGTGGGGACAGAGAGACAGAGACAGAAGAAACTGAAGACCCCTTTAGACTAGGGAATTAACTAGAGCCCCTGCTGGCTTGTGTGTGTCCCAAGCAAAGGTCCCCCAAGCTCAGGCTCCAGGGATGCATTTGCAAGCCGGGTTGGGTATAAAGTAGTTCTGTGTTTAAGGAAGAACCTTGGAAACCAAAAGGAAAAAATGGCTCAATGCAATCTGTCACTCTTACGACAAAGAAGACATTCTTGAACAGAGGGCCTCCACCTCTCCCGGAATCCAAATTCTAAGTCAGCACAATCTCTCACAGAGCGAGGAGAAGAAAAGGACACTCTTTTGCTTTCCAAGACAGCCAGGTACGGAAGAACCACAATCCCAAAGAGAAGACACCCAGCACCCTCGTCCTTAGAGTAAGCCTCTCAAACCAGAAGGCTGAGAACCAAACAGCCACACAGGAAGATAAAGTTTTCCCTTGGACTTCCTGCCAGTGAACTGTTCAGGGTATCAGCATGGGTGATGGAAAATCATCTATTGCTGTGATAAGACGCTGACCAAAGCCATCTTGGGGAGGGAAAAGTTTACTTGGTTTCCAAATTAGAGTCCACCAGCAAGCGAAGTTAAGGCTGAAATACAGGGTCAGGAAGTGAAGCAGAGACCACTGAGCAACACTGCTTAATAGCTCATTCTCCATGGCTTCCCAGCTTGCTTTCCCCCTCCATAGGTATATAAACTATTTATTAACAGCAAAGACCCAGAGACTCATTTCTTCTTGGAGACACCCACAGTACGGCCCCTTCAGCCAGTGGTCTTGGTGTGCTGACCTTGGACATTAAACTCCAAAATGGCGCAGTCCACTATGGACTTTAAATTTCTTCAGCCGCTCCAGGTCCTCATGTTGGTTGCTGTCTAGACCGCTGGCCAGAACCTGCCTACACTTCCTGTCCTTTGCATCCTTCTGTCTGTTCAAGAACCAGTCTGCGATCTTGTGCTGTCGTGGATTCTGCGTGATGGTGATCACACACACACACACACACACGCTCCACCGCATCCTCCGTGCATTGTCTAGCCCTCTGGGTGAGGTCAACACCTGCCTTCCTCGACACCCCACAAGCATGACTCTGAACCACACCCTTAAAGGCAGGGATGGCGAGGGCAATTTTCTGCCGCCGACCCACGTTGGTGTTGAGTACTCACAAAATGTGCCGGATCCCTAGAGACATGGCGGCAGCACAAGCCAGGGCGTGGAGGCCGCCTGTGAAAGCCCAGCTTGCTTTTTTGTATGTCCGAGGAGCACCAGGAGCAGGAGTGGTACTACTCACAGTGAGCCCACTGCCTCATCAGTCAGTCATCAATCGAGAAAATGGCCCATGGGCTCGCCTGGAGGCCAATCGGAAGGGGCATTTTCTCAACTAAGATTTCCTCTTCCCAGATGACCGAGCTTGGGTCAAGGTGATGAAGTAAAGAAATGAACTGAGATAACCAACAGAGTAACCGAGGAATTTTGAGTTGTCACCATTAAAAATTCCAAAAGGAGTTAAAAAAAAAAAAAACCGGCTAGGGATCAGAGCCCACAGGTTGACGCACCGGGTGATTGTGAGCTTGGTGACAGAGCTGTGATCTCTTAGCACGCTCGCTCTGCCACATTTTTCTGGGGCTATCAGAGAATCCTGGAGTTTACATTGAAAACAGGACGAATGGAGAGATCCTAAGAGGGCTTTTTAAAAGTCGGGGAGAAGGGAAGCAAAACTTAAGAAAAAAAAATAGCCTAGATTTATTTTATACTGCCAGCAGCAACCATGAAACTAAAACTGAGAAAGAACAGGGTGTGGCAGTCAGGTCTTTCATAAACATACTTGAGAACTGTTTAAAATCACCCAGTCGTACATAAAAGGAATGACAGATGATGAGCGGTGGGGAGGGAGGTTATTACGGCAACAAACTTTATTTTACGTTTAAAATTAACCAATGTAACTCAATATAATTCACCTCAGTAATACAACAGAGGAGGGGAGAGCACAAGGGCAGCGAGGGATGACGGGGATTTCTTTCTCTTTTATTTTCTCTGTGTATGTGTACATAGAGGTCAGAGGGTAATTTTCAGGCGTGAGCTCTCTCCCTCCACCAGTGGGTTCCAGGGACTGAACTCAAATCGTCAGGCTTGGCAGCAAGTCTCCTTACCCACTGAGCCAGCTCGCCAGCCAAGAAAAGGCATGTAACACTATAAAGGTGACATTCATTCACCATTTCTAAAAATCTTTAAAAGTCAGCTTATAATGGAATATTGTAAGTCTAAACACACACACACACATACACACACACACACACATACACACACACACACATACACACACACACATACACACACACACACACACACACACACACGGGGGGGGGGAGGGAGGAGGGGGAGGAGAGGGGGGAGGGGAGGGGGAGAGGTGGGGAGGGGAGGGGGAGGGGCGGGGGGAGGGTGTGGAATGAAAATCCAAAGGTAACTTACACAATAATAGTTGCAATAGTTGCAGGAAATATTTAAAAGGAAAGGAACGTTCCCTCACTATGCCCTGCCGGCTATGCACTGGTGGGCAATGGCCCTCCTATTCTTATCTCCATGGAGACTCTGTGACTCAGAGTTCCAAAATCTCTCCACCCTGTATGCCAGGTTCCCACTGGAAGATCACTACCACACCAGCCCCATGCTTCAAAACTCCTCCGGCCTTTTCTGGTGCACATCAGGCAAACCCACGCTTTGCCGCCACACCTTTCTCTCTAGAACCCCGTCCAGCCACCGAGTGGAGGAAAACACCACACAAGCTTAGTTCAGAAACAATGCTAACTCAATCTCTGGGCGCAACAGCTATAATCCTAATCTTTTAAGCCTAATTAAATCTAAATCGTCCCGGTGACCTATCCTGGTGGATTCACTATATAAACCGAGAGACACTAGCAGATTCATCTTGTCCTTTCACTAACCCTATCCCAAAACCCCTAACTCACCCCTGCTTCCTCTCTTCCTCTGCCAATCAGGAAGTCCCTCGGCTCACCCAGTGATTGGTCCCTTTATTCATTGGGGGAAGGTTCACAAGAAGTCACCTGATTTTTGTCACTCCAGACACCCTCCTGGGACAGCGGAATTAACATCAAAATACAGGCAGCACCAGGGCCATCCACAACAAGTAACACCAAAACTATCATTAAACTCCAGTTTGCACTATATCAGAAATCAATTCTGGGTGCATTGCACCTTAGATACGAAAGGTGAAAGTGTGCAACTTTTCACAAGTAACATAAAATCCTAAAAATATCCAGAAGAGGGAAGTGACCAAACAGAAGAGGCCCTGCTTATTAAAGACTCTAGCAGTAGCCGGTCTGGGGGGTGGGGGGTGGGGGTGAGCTACAGAGTGGGGAAAACATTTGCTCCACATTTTCCCAGTGAAGGACTCAAATCCAGAATATATAGCTAGGGGAAGCCCAGAGTGGGAAAAAGTAGGTATTCCAGTAGGAAAACAGACAAACAGGCAGGGAGATGGCGCTACTGGCAGTGCTTGTCCTCAGGCCTTATGTAGTTCAGTCCTAACACCTAATGCAGGTGCTGTAAGAATCCACTCATGCAAGCTGTTCTCTAACCTCCAAGGCTGCCCGTCATCACCCATAGATAGACGGACAGATAGATAGATACTAGATAGACAGACAGATAGATGCTAGATAGATAGACAGACGATAGATAGAAGATAGATAGATGATAGATAGATAGATAGATAGATAGATAGATAGATAGATAGATAGATAGATGATAGATAGATAGATAGATAGATAGATAGATAGATACAGATGATAGATAGATAGATAGATAGATAGATAGATAGATAGATAGATAGATAGATATAGATGATAGATAGATGATAGATACTAGATGGATAGATAGATAGATACTAGATGGATAGATAGATAGATGATAGATAGATAGATAGATACAGACAGATGATAGATAGATAGATAGGTGGGTGGGTGGGTGGGTGGGTGGGTGGGTGGGTGGATGGATGGATGGATGGATGGATGGATAGATAGATAGATAGATAGATAGATAGATAGATAGATGGATGGATGGATAAATAGAGACAGATGATAGATAGATAGATAGATAGATAGATAGATAGATAGATAGATAGACACTAGATGGATAGATAGATAGGTAGATAGATAGATAGATAGATAGATAGATACTAGATGGATAGATAGATAGATAGATGGATAGATACTAGATGGATAGATAGATAGATAGATAGATAGAGACAGATGATAGATAGATAGATAGATAGATAGATAGATAGATAGATAGATAGAGAAATGAATGGTTAGATAGGTGATGGATAGATAGATTGACAGACAGATAACATGCAAATGACTCCAATAATGATTTCATTTAAAAGAGTATCCAAATGGCCAGTAAACGTGTAGAAAGGCCATCATCTTCATGGGAAACGCAGACTGAAGACACAAAGAGACACCCAGGACTGAGGTCCTGGGTTTGAAACATTGTTCTCCAACAAATGAAATCAGAGCCCATTAGGAAAAAACTAAGCTGATTTTAAGACTGGGCAGAAGCAACATAGCATTAGCCTGGATTACTATTTAATTCCATAAAGAGGGAAAGTGCTTTAAAAATAAGAGGATGGGTCATAACACCTTAAAGGGACAGAAGAAGGCCACCCTGGAAGTGCATCAGTGGCCAATGCTGGTGAAAATAACTAATAATGTGTGTTGGGTTATCATTTATCATCCAGAGTGTAAAATATTGAGATAAGTGGATGAATGAATGAATGAATGAATGAGATTAACTCATCTTCCTTCAGAATAACTATAAATAATAAATACAGATTCTCCAGCTCCAAAAGGTGGGATCAAAACATCCCCCTTCCCTTCCATTTAAGAACGAGCTAGACTTTATGAGTTCCTTCTATTACAGAATAGCACAAGAGAATTCATGACTTCACAGTGAAGACACAGGAAAAGGTGAGCGTAAGCAATGAAGGAAATCCACTCGGGAAAGCCACATGAGTGCTTTGCCATCCAGTGACGTCATCGTGGCTTCCTTGATTGCAGTGTAGTAAGATACATACCTCAGCTCTGAGATACTCTCTCCCAGACCTCCAACTCCCTTCTACTCACGAGAAAACCATGAGGCAGATGCAGACGACAGGAGATGCTTCAGGATAACCTCACTGATGTTTCTCAAGGACATCAAACCATGGAGGCCCAGACATTTCCAGAGGCCCGAGGAGAAGGGGCACATGACAACTACATGCCAGGTGGCTCTTGAACCAGAAGGAGGACCATGATGGAAGAACAGGTAAGGTCTAAGCAAAGGCTGGAGTTCCGCTAGTAAAGAAACGGCTCTCTATTCCTTACCTCCCAAAAGCATAACAGGGTAACACGGATTGAAAACAAGAAGGAGAAATTAAGTATAGAGTCTGTGATGCCATTTCCCTATAAACCAAATTATTCCTTCACGAGAGTTTTATTTGAAAGCCTAAATGCCACCTCGCCTGCACGATAAAGGCTAAAACTGGAAACATTACAGACAACACTATGTGCCGAGAAGGATGTCAGAGACCCTGGAACCTTGTCCTCTACGAGTGGAAGCAGGGGTTGGCACAGCACTTCAGAAAATTCTTTGTCTATGGCCAGTAAACATGAAGACATGCATAGCATAGCACAAGTTACACATGTTCTCGGATCTCTTGGTTGGCTCTGGCTCCACCTAAGAGACAGGCCTCTGGATGAGTCTGTGAGGAATATTTCCAGGAAGAGTTAACGGGCGGGGAACCCTTTACCAGAGCATGCAGTGCCTTCGGGCTGCAGACTCTTCCAATGGCCCCATAGATAGATGTTGGTCTAAAGAGACAGCAAAGCCATGTGCTTCCCCTCAGCCACTTGTTGCTGGTGGGAGTGCCTTCCAACAGGTGTCATTACCACCGTCATCCCTCACTGTCCGCAGACCCCAACCTCCCTGGTCTTCCAATGTGGACTGAAGGTTGGTGACTCCAGGAACCCTCCGGGCCTTCCATGACAGGACGCTGAGCCTTCCAGCCCTGCTGAGCGAGCGTCTTCCAGGGTCTCATTCTCTTCAGCGGGAAGACGGCCATTGTGGATTACCCAGCTGTGTCTTGTAAGTCAGTGTAACGCATGCCCTTTGGTAAGACACATTCATGCTTTAGTTCTATTCCTCTAGAGAGCCCTCCTAGCACAACCATATCCCTTCTCTTTTCTTTCTGCCATTTGTTGAGTGTATATTGTGTGGCACCGCACAGCTCATAGAATTCTGAACCACAGTGAGTGAGGTTACTGCTACTCAGGACAGTGTGGATGGATTCTACAAACGTGATGACAAGCAAAAAGGTAAGTTTAAAAAAATTAGTCAGATCCAAAGCATGCACATGTGTGTGTGTGTATGTATGCACATGTATGTGTGTGTATGTGTGTATGTATATATGTGTGTGGCCAGGCAGGGGTGGCGCATGCCTTTAATGCTAGCACTTGGGAGGCAGAGGCACACGGATTTCTGAGTTTGAGGCCAGCCTGGTCTATAGAGTGAGATCCAGGACAGCCAGGGCTACACAGAGAAAGCCTGTCTTGAAAAACCAAAAAATAAAAAATAAAATATATATATATGTGTGTGTGTGTGTGTGTGTGTGTGCATGTGTGTGTCTATGTGTGTATGTATATGTGTGTATGTGTGTGTATGTGTGTGTATATATATATGAGATATATATATATGTATATATATATATATATATATATATATATACACACATATATCTTACTGTATTTAACTCATATAAAGGGCAAAAGCAACCAGTACCACAGTAGACAAAACAGGAGCGGCCTGTGAAGGGAAAGTGTAGTGGTTAGCGTGAGCCATGGGGAAAGGTTTGGGGCTTGCAAAGTCCTCCTCCCTGATCTGGTTCCTGGTGACACTAGGTGTTCATGTCATAAAAAACATAAGGCATGCTACACTCAACCACAGTCCTTCAGTCCTTGATGTATGTACTACTTCAGAAAAAAAAAATCTGGAAGCTGAGAAGTCTCACACACACACACACTCATACACACACACACACACACACACACACACACACACACACACTTCAAACCTGTTTAATTTTGACCTAAAGCACATAAATGCACATTCATGCACTTGTTTGATGTGGAGCCAAGGCCTTCCTCTGAGGGGGGGCGGGGCAGCCGACTGCAGCTCCTCGTCATCCTTTTATATAAACCGCACCTAGAATACCTCATCCACAGTTTCCAGCAGGACTTTCTTGGAAGTCGAGCAAGACCTTCAAAAGCCCCATAAAGCTAGCGAGTGCAGAAGGTTGCTAGGATTTTACGATTCTCCTCTCTTTCATTGTCATATCCACACCTAATTCCAAAGCAAGTTCTGTCTCAATTCTCTTTGATCTCTTCCACCTCGCCTTCCCAGAGACTGTTCCCCACCCCACCCCACCCCTCACCCTCGCCCCCACACGTCACCCTGCTGCCCTCACTCACTCTCCCTCCGATCCCCCTTTGAAAGACACCATGTCCTGTTTCAAAAAATAGTTTACCAGATAACCAATAAGTGAAATCTACATAAATGAGTGCAGACGGGTCTCACTAGGCACGCGCTCCACTGACGGGATCAACGACCCGCGTAAGAGTCTTGAAAGCCAAGCTGCTCAGGAGAACTTCTCTTGATGATGTCAAGTCATCCGTGAGCTTCTCCGAGGACGTGACGGTTAGTTCATCTTCACGTCTGCCAAGTGGAGACGTCCCTCTTGAGATTATCTACGCCCCTGAACTCCTAGCAGTTGACCCTTGGTCATCCTGGGGTCATCGTTCCGCTCATCCACTATGGTGACTCCTTTAATGATTTTTTTTTCCACATGGGAACCTCTGTCCCATGATCCCACAAATAAGAATCTACTTTGTTTTGTTGTGTTGAGGGCAGTGCTGCTTGGTGTTAGTGTCAGTGTGTGTGTGTGTGTGTGTGTGTGTGTGTAGGGGGGGTGTTGCTCTTTTTTTTGCTTAAGAATCCTTAACAACCAGAAATAGTAGATGCTCAATAAACGGATGGCCGGTAAGCAGATGACTAGTGGATGCAAAGAGGGGTCTGGCCCCACAAGCAAAGCTCAAGCGCCCACACTTTGTCCTATACGACTCGTCCTGCCCAGAGCCTCCTTGACTTTCAGCGACTTCATCTTCCATATCCTCGGTGCATCCCGAGCCCCACAAGGTTGCTGAGCACATCACTGGACATGGTGGTCCCTTTGCCCGATTACTCTTTTTCCGTGGTCTTCCACGTAGGTGCCCATGCAAGACTCAAGTACTTCCTCAAAATGAAAGCTGTGCTTGTCTTATCACGACAGAGGTCACAGCGGGTCTTATCTCCTGCCCGACAGATCTCGATACTGCCCTTCCCCCATTATCCAGTTGGCCCCACAGCACAACAGCAAGACTGGGGGGGGGGGGGCGGGGGAGGGCGGGGGGAGGGCTTGGATCCAGTCATTTTATTTAGCGTCATTGTCTTAAGGTCTAGCTCAGCCTTGGCATACGGTTGCTATTCAACATAGATATGAAGGTAAGGACTTAGCTGGCCCGAGTTCAGACTTCGCCTGTGCCATTTGATAATCGCGCAGCCCTATCGGATTACCTTTCCAAGACTTACTGTAATGCCCACCACGTGGTGTCCTGTGCACATTGAATGAAGTCTCCGAGGGAAAGCAGTCCAGCGCACAAAAGAAACATGTGGAACTGCCCGCCCCAAGGTCAACACATGGTCGCCTGGGTCCTTCCAGGTCCCACACAAGTCTGCTATGATGAAACCCCACCCCACCCCAACCCCCCCCCCAGGAGAAATTCCAAACATAGGAGTAAAATGAAAGTCTGAATAACCACTGTTCCTCTGCCCCCACTCTCCTTACTTCGTCCCGATCTCTCTGCCCTTTCCACCCTTCCCCACATCCAGGCTCCATCTCTGTGGGTCATTTGAAATTAAAATCCCAAAGTTATTTTTATTTTATAAGTTAAGAACGATCACTCCCCCCACCTCCCAACCCCCATCCCCCCCACCCCCCACCCCCATCTACTGGCACAGCATCCTGACAGGGGGCTGGCAATAGCCAGTTCACAGTGAGCCCTGCCAGGGATCCGTGCACATGCTTCTAAGAATAACTCAGGGCCCAAGAATCCTGCCTGCTCTATCTGGAGTCGGGGGCCAGCCAGCAGCTGGTTTGCATTAGCGTGGAGGGTGATGGTATCCCATTTTACTACGGCGGGCGGGCGAGGCTGGTGCCCCTCCCTCCCTTCCTCTGCTCCCATTGAGCGCACGGTCTTCATTTACGGTCTCGAAAGTACCAGGAAGGAGCGTGGTTAGAGGTAAACTGCAGAGCAGACTGAGTTTGGGCCCTTTCCTCTCAGGTCTGAGCCATCCATCACAGTTCCGTCTGAATATCATCTGGAGTGTCCCAGGAGGATAAGTACGGAAAGGTCACAGGAATAGTCTACACAGATGGACTCTCCTGCCGTTGTCTTAACTTCTTGTTTTGTTTCGTTTTTTTTTTTTTTCTCATTCTTTCTCTCCCTCATTCATGTCTGCCTGGAACTCCTGAATCCAACCCTGGAGCTAGGAGCTCTAAAGAAGGCATCTTGATCTATGGTGAGTCTTGGGAAAGACAGATGGTGCCTCTCACCTGAGACTTCGGGGGGGGGTACGTTTGACAGCACCGACTGAGTCACAAACAGAAGGGGGGCATTCCTGGGTTTCGGTGCTTAAGGAGAATGCAAGGTGTCCTTTAGATGCGCAAAACACTCTCACGGGAAAAAGGATGGCCCTGGCCAAAGCTGTCAGTATGTCTCTCTTGAGAAACGCTCCCGGACCAGACAGAGCGTGTGGTCACCCACCATACTCCAGTCCTCCTCTGACTCCTGTTCTGTGGCACATCGTTTCCAAAAGCAGACGTTCTCTTCTTGGCCTCTACGTATCTCATCTCCAAACATTTAAGATGGAAAGTGAGGGTGGTGGCGGTGAAGGACCAGGGAACAGGTTCCATCTCACCCGCGGTAGCTGTGAAAAACGTGAGTGGTGGATGCTTCTCAGATCCCCAGTGTCCGTCCACAGAGGATGCCCCTGATAGCTGGCTGTTAGGCACATGGCTGCCAACCCCTCCCCAAACCCACCCCCCACCCCCAGTTTCTGATATTGACGCATATGACTCAGCAGTGCCAGTCCGAGACCTTACCCAGAGCGCCATGTGCATAGTCACCCTGTCACTCTCCTTGCCACCCAACAGTCTGGCGATAGCGATCTCTTCTGACTCCTCCTTCTTCTCGTGTCCCTCACTTGTCTCACTGCTGTGACAAAATACCTCACAAAAGCCATTCGGGGAAGGAGGGGCTTAGCTTGACCCACAGTTGAAAGGTAGAGCGAGTGTTGGGTTGAATGAGATTGGCTTCCACCGGCTCAGGGGTTTGGATGTTTGGTTCCCAGTTGCTGGACTGTTTAGGAAGGATTAGAAGGTATGGCTTTATTGGAGAAGGTGTGTAACCGGGGCTGGGCTTTGAGGTTTCAGAGACGCACAACAGGCCCGGTCTTGTTCAATCTCGTGTCTCTCTCTCTCTCTCTCTCTCTCTCTCTCTCTCTCTCTCTCTCACACACACACACACACACACACACACACACACACACACTTGTAGATCCTACCGATGCAGTACTGTGTTCGCTCACCCTGCCATCTGTCTTAGTCAGGGTTTCTATTCCTGCACAAACATCACGACCAAGAAGCAAGTTGGGGAGGAAAGGGTTTATTCTGCTTACACTTCCACACTGCTGTTCATCACCAAAGGAAGTCAGGACTGGAACTCAAGCAGGTCAGGAAGCAGGAGCTGATGCAGAGGCCATGGAGGGGTGTTTCTTACTGGCTTGCTTCCCCTGGCTTGCTCAGCCTGCTCTCTTATAGAACCCAAGACTACCAGCCCAGAGGCGGTACCACCCACAAGGGGCCTTCCCCCACCCTCGATCACTAATTGAGAAAATGCCCCACAGCTGGATCTCATGGAGGCACTTCCCCACTCGAAGCTCCTTTCTCTGTGATAACTCCAGCCTGTGTCAAGTTGACACACAAAGCCGGCCAGTACACCACCCCACTCCCCACCATGATGGTCACACACTCATCCTCTGACACTGTAAGCAGGCCCCTAATTCCCGAATTAAGTGCTTTCTCTTATAAGGTGCCTTGGTCATAGCATCTCTTCACCACAGAGCAGTCACTAAGCCATAGTGTATCAGGGCAGGACAGATATAATGACAGGAACACAAAGCAGCTGACTGCATTGTGCTAGGAAGTAGAACGGTGGATCTCAGCTTGTTCTCTCCTTTGTATTCATTCTGGGACCTGAACTGTGGGTTCCTGACACCCACATTTAGAATGGGTCTACCCACCTCAACTAACCTATCCCAGAAACTCCCTCATAGATACACACAGGGATTTGTCCCCATGTCGATTCTAAATCCCATCAAGTTGACAATCACGATTAATCATCATGCTTCCTTCCCAAAGGCCATCTGTGGTCTACTGAGGAATGACTGCATGCCTGGGCCAGTGTTCCATGCTTACTTAGTGAATCAGCATAAAGGATATTTAAAAAAAAAAAAAGGAGGTATTTTCTTCTCTCTCAGAATTTAAAAAATAGAGTCTAGACCCTAAGCACACAGACCTATTTACACAAATGAATATGTGATTTGTACGAGAAACAGATTAATCTATAAAAGGTGTACCATCTACCATCTCTCATCCTGTCTGTCAATGTCCGGGAATGAATGATCATCCCGGACGTCTAGTCTATTACTGGAGTAGACAGGAATGAGAAGCTGGACTGTTTTAAATACAAGAGACTAAGGCACAGTAGGGGAACAAGGAAGGAGCCATCGCGGGAAGGGAGGAAGATGGAGAAGATGGGAAAGAGGAAGCCCAGGACAATGGGTCCAGGAGAAGTTGCCCACGTTTCGTTATAGGGAGATGTATCCAGGCTAGCCACACTGGAAGGTCCTGAGATGTGGCCATAAAACCCTCCCCAGAGATCCCTACAAGGTTGCAGTGTAGTTACAAGTTTGGCTTTCAATGGTCACTACCTTAAACCAGCTAGACAACCCTATTCTCTATTCACTTCTATCCCTGCTCTCTCAAGTTCTTAAAGAGAGCCAGACTTCCTTTAAGTGCATGATCAGACAAAGGAGATGACAAGAGCCAAAGCCCACACCACTTCAGAGTATGCATCAGCGACTCCTCCTCTCAAAGATCCCCTAGCAGCAAAAGGAGTCGTGACTCTTGCTTCTCAGGCTGAACGACTGACCTGTCTTTCTCTGATCCTGTGAGCCTATCAGAGCCCATGTCTCCTAACCTTCCCTGTCCCTTCAATGGAGAAATCAGTATAGTTGTCATCAAAGCTGTCCCCTCTGTAAAAGACTGAGCTAAAACAAACAAAAAACAAAAAAACAACAAAAACAAAAACAAAAAAGAAAACCAGGGCACAGGAGTAGTGCTAGGAAGAAGGCTGAGTTTATCAAGCACAAGGACCTGAGTTTGATCCTGAGCAGAACAGTTGGTGGCATGTATTTATAATCCCAGCACTTGGGGTGGGGTCAGGGCAGGGAAGAAGGTGGGCAGATCCGACCTAGACTGCTCAGTAAGTTCCAGGCCAGTGGAAGGACCTTTCTGGAAGGTGAATGGCATCTGAGGAACAACATCTGAGGTTGAACTATGGTTCCCATGTACTCACGAGCACTCCCATATACAACACACACACACACACACACACACACACACACATCCAGAAATGGGATTGTAGCACACACCTATAAAACCCAGAACATACAGAGGCTGAGACAGGAGAATTGATACAGGAGGCCAGCTTGAGCTTCATAAAGACCTTGACAAAGAACAATAAAGAAAAAGAACAAGGAGGGAGACGAGAGAGGAGGAGGAAGAGGAAGTGGAAAAGGAAGGACTGGGAGGAGGAGGAAGGAAGAGGAAAGAGGAGGAAGAAGAGGAAGAAGAGGAGGAGAGGAGGAGGAAGAGGAAGTGGAAAAGAAAGGACTGGGGGGAAGAGGAAGGAGGAGGAAGAGAAAAGGAAGAGGAGGAAGAAGAAGAGGAGGAGAGGAGGAAGAAGGAGGAAGAGGAGGAGGAGGAAGAAGAGGAAGAGGAAGAAGAGGAGGAAGAGGAAGAAGAGGCTAAGATGATAGACTTTCTTCCTCATTTTTCCTCTCCACAACTAAAGTTCTAATTGTGACTCACAATTTAACAGGGCCTCCTGGAAATCCAGCAGGCTAGTGTTTGGAGGACTCCCTGAGTATGGTTGCCTAGACAGTGCAGCGCATCACAATATAAATACAAGTTGTGGAGACGGAGGGGGAGTGAAGAATGTATTCTGGCTGCACCAAGGATACAGAGGCTAAATAGGAGGGCAGAGGTGTGAGTGTTGAGATGGGACCCTGAGTGGAGGGTTCCAAACGAGGTAGGTTAGGAATCTGCCACAGCATGATCACAAGGTTGAAACAGGGCAGCCTTTTCTGTAGGAGTTCTGTAAAGGTTTTATTGTTCTTGTTCTTCTTTATTTTATTAATTTTCTTTTTCAGAAAACCACAAAACCCTACCAATGAACATTTTGGATATGTTTCATTAAAATATTGTGACAACTTAACTGGGCTTGAGGTGCCTGTATATTGAATTAAATGTCACTTCCGGTTGTGTCTGTTAGGGTTTCCGGAAGAGATCACCTTCTGAATTGGTGGACTAGGTAAAGATCTGCTTTCGCCAGCGTGGGTAGCCATCACCCATCATCCAACCCATCATGCTTGTGTGCAATGCATGCCCCCTCCCTCTCCCAGTGTGTGTGTGTGTGTGTGTGTGTGTGTGTGTGTCTGTGTGTGTGTGTGTGTGTGTGTGTGTGTGTGTGTGTACACGCCCCCTCGAGCCTTTAACTGGAAGTTTCCATTGACACTCCCTTTCCTCCAAGCCACACCCCCAGTTCTCAGGCCTTCCAGCTCAGCCACCGGCCTTCCTGGTTCTCGAGCTTGCAGAACACAGATGCTGAATTCAACGTGGTTTCTCCCTGAAACGGATGCTTCCAAGTTTTCCCCTCACTGTGGATTTACTCTGCTATGTAGCCAAATTGCCTTTTAAGGTATGGCTTTTTGTAAAAGGATCAGAATTCAGATCAGCGCTTGGGAGGAAGTGGCCGAAGCACTCTAGCCTCACCTGGCAGGCAGATTTGCAAGTTCCAAGGTCAGGGAAGCAGGGACCTCCCACCGGGATCACTCAGAGACAGACATCTGGGGTCCTCAGAGACAAGATGGCTGCCTTCGCCCTGAGGATCATCTATTCCAAGGGTTCTCTCGTTCTCACAGCCTCACTTCACACTACCAACCTCAGTGATGCTGAATTTCCAAAGTACGTGTGTCCTGTGAAGAATGCTGTGTGTGTTCATTTTAATATCTGAAGGTCTCTCATTTAAAAAAAAAAAAATGTGTGTGAGGAATCAAACTTTGGGTCTTGGCACAAGCTAAGCAACTGTCCCCAAACTTCAAATAAACAGCATCCTTCACTGCCTTTTAATTATGCCCGATAAAAGTCTTCCTGAATTCTACAACTTTGAGTTCTCCCTACCCGATATCCTGTCCCTCTGGTTTTAGAAATGTCTAGTTCCCTTTGGAATGTAAACATAGAATATAGAAAATAAAAATTAAAAAAAAAAGAAAAAAAGAAATGTCTAGTTCTCCCTGGGAGCAAGCCACGTTGAGGAACTTGGCATTCATCCTATTGAAAACAAGGACACGATAAACCAGAAAGTGCTGGTTCATTAACAGCACCTCCCAGGATCAGGGTGTGCAAGACCTGCTACTAAAGAGACAATAAAGAACACACCGCTTCTGATGGAAAGAGAATTGCCATCCAAAATGGCAGCTCGAAATAAAGTTAACGGTATATCAGCCAATTATAAACAATGGAAATAAAATGTTAGCCACAAATGTAACTTTTAAGTTTTTCCATATTCGTGCCATGAAAATTTGAAAAAAAAATAGAATAGATGAGTTTAATCTTAATCCTATTTTAATGTAACTAAATACATTCAAATTATTATTGAACATATAATCACTACAAAGAAATTCCCAATGAGATAGTCTGTATTTTCCTTAACAGGACTTCAAAACCCAAGGTGTAATCTACATCTCCATTTATATTTCAGTTGTTCCACTTGTTGTCTGGCCACATGCCGCAAGGAGTAACCATGGTATTGGACAGCAAAGACATC
Source organism: Apodemus agrarius (assembly GCA_964023405.1). Taxonomy (NCBI): domain Eukaryota; kingdom Metazoa; phylum Chordata; class Mammalia; order Rodentia; family Muridae; genus Apodemus; species Apodemus agrarius. Next base: position 46,857,701 of record OZ030026.1, on the reverse strand, counting down.
AAAGGTAATAGCAGCAAATTTGGCTCTTAATGTCCATACACCCCTGTGGGCAGGGGAGGAAGCGGGAGCATCAGTCTTCTTTGATGCCTGCTGCTTTCTGTCTCTCTGTCCTTTTTTTTTTTTTTTTTTGCAAAATGTTTATTCTATTAATTCACCGCATTCATAAGATGTTAACACTTGTTTATCATTTTTAAGTAAACCAGAATAAACACTTTCATCATAGATGTAGCTAACGATTATTAATACTTTTTAAAGGACCTAAAGTTCTCCCAAATTTTAGTACAGGTAGTTTTATTGTATGTTTCATCTAACAGATATTTAAAAAAAAGTATGTAGAAATAATTGTTTCCATCCAAGTAAATATATTATACCATGTTATCAATCTGCCAAATCAAAAGCGCTCACCAAGCTGAATAAGTTACAAAGAAATAATAATTCTGTCTTACACAGATTGTGCAGTGTTTTCAAAGCTCTTAGGAATTACCCACTAACACAAATCTCTGACACTTGGAAGGTAAGTTTCACAGTAATGTAATTTTAACTTCCATTTACATTCATTTTAAATATATTACTACGATGTTTATGTCACAATGGTACTTTCCAGTGTTCACAATTTACAGTTTCAATTTGTACATACGTAACTCACTAATAAGGGACAGTTCTTGCTATTGTAAACTATCCCTAAGAAGAAAAATAAGCCACCACCCTACATAAAATTGTAAAAATGATCTGACTTAAAACAGATTAATGCAACATGGTTTTTCATATTTGAGCTGTTTTCTAAATACCAGGATGTAACTTTGCCCATTTAATGTATGACAGCTACAACTTTATTCACTGCAAAATTATGCATTTATTTTCTTCAACCACTTTTTCACTTTATTTCAAAAAATTCTTGACTTTCTATTTTAGTCTGTGAATGCTAAGTTGTACTTTTGGGGGAAGCAAAAGAAAGATAAACATTGTAAACAGTAAAGTTCCCCAAATTAATGTTTGAATTTTTCTTTTAGACCATTTAAAATGTCATTTACACGGTTTCATCTTTCCAGTGAGCAAGGGTAGCATCCTGGGTGGACTGGAACTGAGACCCCCCTGCCATGGCTCTGGAGGCTGGGCTTGAAGACTTATGCCCGTCACCCACTATTTCATTTTTTAACACCAATACAAATAAATTACTGGCAGGTCAGTACCATCCTGGAACCTAAATTCTAAAATCTTTCAATATTCCATTATGCAGCTTAGAACAGTTATATGATTTGATTAAACTGGTCAAAGTAGTAAGAAACACACAGTCCAGTTAATAGTCATTTTGCTTTTGGGGCAGACAGTTAACGAACAGAGACTATGAAGCAATTAAGAAAAAAATTTAAAAAGGGAAAAAAAAAGGTCACAGGGCAGTTTGAACCTCTGAAATCTATTTGACCTGGCCAGTATTCAGGTGTAAAACAGAATTTTCAATTTTTTTTCCTTGAATAATCTCCGTTCTTTCCTTGAATATCAAACTGATTGGTAGTCACAGCTTCATACACAATCAGAGCGTTATAGCTTGCTCATACAATACAGTATTAGTAATGTAAAAAAAAAAAAAAAAAAAAAAAAAAAAAAAAACACCAAAAAAACAAAACACCTAAATTCCAAACTAAAAAGAAAATCTACTCAAGTATTACATTCAGCTTTGAAATCATTTACTAACATGGCAATAGATTTGGCTTAAATCCCCTTGCACACACTCAGACCCAGAACAGACTCCCAGCCACTCATCTACTTTGCAACACAAGGCCATTTAGTCAGAGATAGCATTCTTCAAGCCAAACTTTAAATAGATTAAAAAAAGTAATTTCTAATTTTTACAGAAATGTTTCTTCAAAAAATATTTCTCTCACTCCCTCATCTCCTATACTGAAGGAAGTATAATGTTTTTTGTTTTCTCTCCCAACCTAAATCTGAACCCTCAAAATTGATTCCAGGCAGAAAATCCCTGCAAATGAAAATCAAAAACAAAAATAGAAAAATTATATTTATATATATGTGTGTGTATATATATATTTATATATATTTATACTGATTAGAATCCTCCAGCATTTGAAAATCATTTAGAGATGAATGTTGGGCTCTTTCTACTCACAACTCCAAAAATCCGTAATATTTAGGACATACTTCCCATTCCTTCCTGGCTACTTTCTCCCCTCCAAATCAGTTCAACAGAGGCTCATGTGTAGTGGGAAGAGAAGCTTCTGTCTGAGTAGTTTTGAATGGTTTTGGTTTTACTTTGGTGATCTGGGTGGCACGTATTGCTCTTTCCCATTACGTCGAGTCACTCCCTGAGGTGTAGCCCTATGGCTGAACTGGCGTCTCTGTTCCCTGATTTTTCCAGCTGCTCCCCTGGGAATGGTATTGCCTCGGAAGCCGGAATGATCCTTACTAGCCCTTGTTTCTGGTTTCTCATGTGGCTTCTCAACAAGCTTCTCAGGAGCTCCGTTCTCTTCATTTCTGGTGGGAGATACTACATTGGACCGTTCCCGCAGTGGCTGGACAAGAACTGGAGATGGCTCTTTAGGAGGCTTCTGGTACACTTCAGCATAGCTTAACTTTCGAGGTTCCTGTAGGGCCACAACCATAGGTGTATTTACGTTACTATTGCAAGGTGAAGCAGCGTTTGCCCTTGATGGCTTGGTAGTAGTTAGAGAAGACACTGGTACAGTCACTGGAGTGAGAACGTCCTTTGGAACAATGGACTCCGCCATTTGATCCTTCTCTTGCTGAGTTGTGCTTAATGCAGGAGGCTCAGCTGTACACGGAGGACTAGGACTTATGCTGAGCTGTGGCCCAGAAGTGGAGTCTGTCTGTCTGTCTGTCTGTCCGTCCTCTGCAGGAACAGGGCAACTAACTCTCACATCCTCACCATCCTTTTCTTTGTAGACACCTTTAACGACATCAGACATTCTATTCTCCAAAGCAAGCTCATCTGGCATTCTTGATGAACTTCCAGGTAAAGGAGGAAAATTTGTAGCAAGTAAGTCAAACTTTGGTGTTGGAGCCTTTGCTTCAGTTGCAGCAGGCTGGGGTCTTGGGATTCTGTCATCATCTCTTCGTCTTCGGCCTCTGAAGAGAGTTCTCCTGCCTCTTCCAAAGTCCCCATTCTGTTCCATCTGTAAAATTGGAGCCTCCTTCGGAAGGTAAGTTTGTTCCTGATGCCCTGTTATTGTTGAGCTATGCTGTTCAGAAAGAAAGATCCTTGAACTAGATCTGCTCAGTGGTCCATCTCCTAATGACACAGAGCCCTCTGTTGAGTGTTCTGAACCACTGGATGACCTAAAATGAGGCTTCACGCGAGTTTTTTGGAATGGTCGGCCCATATTCATAGCAGCAGCATTTGTTTTATAAGATCCTGGTGAACTAAAGCCATTCACAAAACTACCATTGGGAAAGGGAGCCAGTGGTGTTTCAAAGTAAGGTGCAGGACTTGGAGACCATGACTGAGGCACAGCACTACACACTGAGTACTGCTGATGAGGATTATACACTGGCTGCATGAAGACTGGTGAAGGATATTGGGTTGGTGTCTGAAGAGGTTGAGTATACATACTAGAATCCATTAATCGATAACCATTCTTAGCAAAAAAGGTATTGATGGCTTTTATCCTTGCCATGATTGGCTTGCCCTGAAACGTCTTAACTTCTTCTCTTAAGTATTTAAAAGCCTGCTGTGCGTCTGTGTCTGACTGGAAAGTGATATACCAGTTGCTGTTGTGTGCAAACTCACAGCTTATCACTTTGGGGCAGTTTTCATTTTTAAACAGAGCTTTCACTTCCTCCACAGGTGTTGTCTCAGGAATTTCTCTGAGAATCACAATACACCGCTTATGACTTGGTCGCACCTTTTCTCCCTTCTCATCAACTTGTACCATAGGGGAGGATCTCAATACTTCAAGAATTAAATCTGGATCTGTAGTCAATTTTTTTATTTCTTCCATGTTGGCCACTGTCCATATTGGGACGAACTGATCACTATCCATTTGAGATATCAAGTAAAGGTCCTTTGATAAATTTTCTCGTGAGAAACAGAATTCCAATTGTTTCTTCAGACATTCTTTTAAATCTTCTGTAGAAATTGTTGAACTGCTTTCTCCAGAAACATCATATAGTTGGTAATTCAGGTCTTCCGGTCCTAAGAGCATTCCATCAGCTGACTCTTCAATATCTGCAGTATTTCTTGTGGTTTCACAAGATGGAGTATACATTACTGCATATTCCTTACACATATCTTCTGAAAGTTCTGTATTGCCCTCAGGGTGAGATCCAGATGTGGCTGCAGTTTCATTCCAAGAGGTTTCGGTTACAGGAGTGCCATCCGGATTTTCAGAAGGAATTTCTTGCCACACTTTGGCATTAGGATTTAAACCAGTGCCTTTAGATGTCACCTCAACGAAGAGCAACATGTCTGCTTCCGCTCGGCCCGATCGTTCACGCTGCCGCGACTCCAACTGGCTCACAGGCCCGGGCCCCAATCGGTAGGATAAGGACACTCGCCTTGCCCCTCCACCCGGCAGTGGACCCGGCTCCTCCCCCGCCGTCAGCCGCTGCGCCCTGACCTGCCCCTGTCTCTCTATCCTTAAGTGGTACCCTGGCTCCCATCTCCAGAGTGACCTCTCTTAACTCAAATGTGTCTTCAGTTGTGTCAAGGCCATTGCAGATTCAAGTCATTCTATAATTCTGGACATGGACAGTTGTCCAGGGTGAGTCATGTGATCCAATGAGGGCCACTCTTTTGTTCGGATAGGGGAGCATCCTAGTCTCTAGAACTTATTTGTGGGAGAGGGCCTGAAATGCCAGGTACCTCCGGGAAGAGACTGGGAAGGAAGTCGTCATACTGGAAGGGTAGAGAGATAGGGAGAGAAATTCAGTTCTTATGGTATTAACGGAGTTCCAAGGGTAGTCCTGGGATTTCCAGTGGTTTGGATTAATAAATACAATTGAATCAAGCCAATCTGATTTTGGGGCTTGCTAATAAGAGTCCTGCTCCATTCCCCCAAGTGGTTACATACAGTTAGTATAAGGTGGGTTTATTTTTTCCCACTTATGCAATAATTGCTTAAGAAAAGAAGCACCTACTGACCCCAGTGTGTCCTGACACCCTCTACATGTCTGAGGAAGCAGCATCTTGACTCTGGGACAGCACTGCAATATGGCCCTTACCCTATGTGTCCATGGCTTCCTGGATTAGACACAACCAGGCATCTGCATTCTGTCTCAACCTCTCCCTGATCCTGGATGACTGATGCATGCCAGTAATATATTCATACGAAAGAGAGCCAATACATGTCCTATTAGAAATAGTTTCTGTCTTTCAATGAGTCATTCCCCTACAGAAAATACAATATTTACTTAATTTTTTAATCTCTGTACTTGACTACCTATAATGGCTATTCCTACTTGTCAACTTGACTATATCTGGAATGAACTAGTAGATATACTCAGCTCTGGCCCTGTGTGAGGGGCTTATTTCTTTTTTCATAAACTAATTTCGCTCTTGCATAGCTACAACCTTTGTGTTCCCAGGAGAGATGCCATGCCTTAAGATTTTTGATGCATTTCAGCTGCGAGTCAAAGGACCTTAGTCTATGTTCATTTCGGTACACTAACCAGTAACCAAAATAAACATCCCAGGAGCCAACATCCTGGGGTTGTCACACACTTGGGAGGTCACTAGCTATCCGTGTCAGCGTGTGCTTTCCCTTCCAGGACAAGGCAAGCTATGTATGTACAAAGTAGGAGTGTTACATGATCCAACTCCACTGGTGGTAAAATACAGGAGGAAAAAAAATGGTTTTGGTTAGAGAGAAGAACCAGAGACTGGGGAGATGGATCAATCAGTCAAGTGCTTGCCACATACGCCAAAAGGTCTGAGGATGGATCCCCAGAGCCCTGTAAAATAAGAAAGAAAGAAAGAAAGAAAGAAAGAAAGAAAGAAAGAAAGAAAGGCACATTTGCATATGCCTACAACCCCAGCACTGAGAGAAGCAGAGAGAGGAGGGTGACTGGAGCTAGTTGGCCAGTGTGTCTAGCTGAAACAGTCAACTTCAGGTTAGTGGGGACCAATAGAGGGAGAGACATCCACATCAACCTTTGGCCTCCAACATACATGAACATGTATGCGCATGTGCGCACACAAACACATGCATATAACACACAAATAATAAATGCCTCAATTCCTAATCAAAAATAAGTGTTTGAAGAATGAAAGGAAAGCCAAACTAAGCTCAACACTTCACCTTGCATTCCTCTCTTCCCAGAGCTGCCTGTCTGCAGCCCAGCCCACGTCAGATGTTTGAGGTGCGACGCGCACCCCCCCCCCCAGCCCCAGCTTGGAGCCAAATCCCATCCAAAAGGATGGGATCAATGCCATACAGCTGTGTTGCTCCCCTCTTGCCAGGATGAAAGACTTCTTTCAAGTGGGGTGTGCGCGTGGCTTCCAGGCTGCATCTTGGTTCGCTCAGGAATGCCCCTTGGCAGATGGGCCAGGGCTGCCCCTGGGCTGTCCATCTCCTGTCAAACTCACGCTTTTGTTCTCCCTGCTAAGGCTGACAGGTGCATTCCTGGGCAGATACATGTTGAAAACACATGGCCGTTGGAGGTCACTAGGACCAAAGCACACTGATGACATCGGTATGACGACTCTTTTTGTTTCCCTGAAGACCTCAGGGATCCAAAGAGATGGAGATAGGAGAGGGAGAGGTTGATGTCGGTTATACCCTTTCACAGGATTAAAGGAGGAGGTGGGGTCTCAGTGACTTTCATGTCCCTACATCTACTCTGTTCAGTGGGGCCTGCTATGAGATTAAGCTGTACCAGAGTTTGCAATACCTTGTACCTTCAAGTCTGTGACACATGTCCACCTGCTAGTAACACAACTCCTCTCTCTCTCTCTCTCTCTCCCTCTCTCCCTCCCTCCTCCTTCCCTCTCTCTCCATCTATCTCTCCCCTTCCCTTTACCTTTCTCTCTATTAAACCCTTCTCATGTGTCCTTACCAAACCCCAGAGACAAACAGGTCCACACCCTCCCCTGATTAATGCTGGCCCCTGTTCCTCTCTTCCTGGCGCTTTCTCTGGGGGGTCCCAGATGTCGTTTAAGTGCACTCAGGCTGCCGGCTATAGTCTGGGCCACTCACTGGACAGCAGGGAAAGCTGTGCTCTGGCTTTTCTGTCCCCTTCAAAGGAATCCAAACCCAAACCCATGCCAGGCAGAGGTAACTAAAATGTAGTGCTGCCTCCAGGAGGACACACCGAGGTGTACTGAGCACCTCAGCTAAGGGACTTGTGGGTGCACTGGATGGAAGGTCGTGTCATCCCCATCCCGTGGACCAGGAATAAGGCTCAGAGACACGGAACAATTTGAAGAAAACAAATGATGGACCAAGGATCAGAGCCCTGACACCCAGGCTCCAGAACTCATCCAACTCCATGTTCAACCTTAGCCTCCAAAGAGCGTAGTGTCCTAGCCTCAAAGTCAATGGCCCCTTCTAAGGCATGAGGCCCATAAAGAAAAAAAAAAAAAAAACAGTGTCTCCCAGCTCTGATCAAAGGCACCATCCTAGAGTCACTACCACTTGTCCCTAGATGGTACCTTGGAGAGTTGTTAGGATTCCTGGGCCAACACTGCTGCCTGACAGTTCAAGACTCCAAGTCCCAAGGAGATGACACGGTCCCACTGCTGTCTATAGCAGAGCTGTTATCAGAGCCAAGGCTCTGGCTCCTGGGACTGTCTGCGAGGCAACTGCATAAACCTCTGTTCATGGTCTTTTAGTCCTAGAGTCTCTTTCTTAGCTTTTCCCCCTCACCCACACTACAAACATGCCCTGTGACACGACCAGTTTCTTTAGGCTCCTCTGCCACACTTTGCCTTATGCGTGCGTGGATGTCCTCACGGTACCTGTTAGGAGGAAGCGTGGAGGAGGTGATATATGAAGCAACCAGGCTAGCACACTCAGTGAATGGTGATCAGCCTGCTGCTATCAGCCCAGTACAGCGGCTCACCTCTCCACCAATGCACCCCCAACGAGCAAAACCAGAAGAGAAGCCATACAATTAGCTCAGCCGGGGAAAGCGTTACTCCCTATCTCGGGATGACAGAGATTAATAGAACCCGGAGATCATATCATATCTTGGAGAAAGAATTCTAAACAGGGAGGCGCGGTGCTGAGCCCTGGCATCTCTCAATGCCCTGCCCCCACTCCTGTCTACCAACGCAGAAGCCCTTCAGCGTGTGCACGCATAAACCAGGAGACTGAGACTGAGGTCTTCCTTCTCTTCTAGGTGAGAAATTGACCGTTCTGTGGATATCAGGACGGCAAACATTCATGGAGAATTGTTAGTGGGTTGATAAAGTATCAGAATTCCCAGACTTGAGATTTAAAGGACCCTTCAGTTCCCAGCTAGACCTCATTTTTTTTTCCTCTCACGGGACCTGTCCCTTGTGGTCTTATATTGCCTTGAACCTCAAGTAGCCGGTCCATAGGAAAGGGATTCTGAGGGAAAGGAGAATTAGTACTTGGCGTTGGAGTCCTAAGGCAACAAGAAGAGATAGGCGTGTGTCTCTCATAGGACCTCGAGACAAACCTATAAGCACTGGTCACCACTTCCACATCTCGCGACTTGTGAAATCTATGTGATCTGGCCAGGAGAAAGGATGCTACCATCAATTCTGCTTGACTTCTACCTGTAAATGCAAAAGACCAGAATGAGGTAGTAAGGGAAGGCCAAGCATTAAATGGCCTTTTCAAAATGGCTGCTAGTCGCTGGGGGTGCGGCTAAGTGAGCAGAGTGCGTCCCTCGCATGCGCAGAGCCGTGGGTTCAATCCCCAGCACCGCATACACCCACTCTGGTGGCATCCACCCGTAACTCCAGGGACGAAGGAAGTGGAGAAAGGAAGAGCAAAAGCCAATCCCAAGGCTACTTTGAACTACACCCAACCTTGTCTGAAAGGAACGACAAAAACCAGCTGATAGGAAGTCAAGTGCCCAAGTCACTGCCCTGAAAATACGAGAGGGTCGCCGTATTGTGACAGGTTTCAGCCTGTTTGCTGACTCCCCTTCAGTCCACAGCCTTGTTTCATTTCTCATTCAATGCAACTTTATAGGGTTGATATACACTCACAATCTTGTGAAACCTTTTCAAATTATGATAAAAATTTAAATCATGCAAAAATAATAAATACCGACAAATCTGTTAACAATAATGTATATGAACAGTCTAACATTCTGCCAGAGTTGAGAATCAACAAACAGAAGCTCTTTTTCTCATGATGTTTCCTGCACAGAATATGGTGTTTCTGCGTGTCCATATGGACGCGCCTGAGGCTAGATTGCACACGAGGAAACACAGACTCTGAGACAAAATAAGCCAGAAAACTGGTATCTGAATGTATCGTCTCGAAGGAGCCATGTTCCGGTGGTTTTTCAAGTAATTGTTGAAACCATTGTGACCAGCACAACTAGTCACGATTAGCACTTGCTGAGATGATTACTATAACGTGATGGACCCACACCACCAGGACTAATGCCATCAATGTCACTCCCACTTCTACCACCATTGCCGCCACCACAATGGCTATCATGGCCATCACTGTCAACACCATCAACACCACTACTGTCACTACACACACGATTTCCACCACCACTATCAGAACCATTACCACCACCATGGTCATCTCCTCCACCCTTATTACTACCACCACTGACACCATTATCACCAACACCAACACCATTACCAGGACAATTACTATTAACCACCACGGATAACATCATTACTGTCACCACTAATCACAACTTCAACCTTAACAATTATTACCACCCCCATCCCTGTCATTACCATCAGCGCCATCAAACACCAACACCACCAGTGCTACCATCACCTTTATTACCGCCATCACCACCACCACCATCACTATCACATCCACCAACAACAACATCACCACCACCAGCATCACCACCACTATCACCATGACCACCACCACTACTACTACCTTCATCATCACCATGACCACCACCAATACTACTACCACCACCATCACCAACACCACCACTACCTTCACCATCATCACCACTACCACCACCATCACCACTACCACCACCACTACCACCACCACTACCATCACCATCACCACCATCACCAAAACTATCACTATCACCACCACTACCACCACCATTATTATTATCATGACCATCATCACCACTATTAACCACCACTACCATTACTATTACTGACACCACTTACCACTACTATGACATTGACAATCACCACCACCACCACCAGTATCATGACAATCACTGCCATGATTATAACCCACACCAACCATCAGTTATATGGCTCCCCAATCCCCAGTTATATACATGACAGTGAAGGCCAGCCATGGCTTTGAGTGCAAACAAAATGAAAGGAGGAATGTGGGTGGAGCAGGAGAGTCAGGAATGGTGTGTTGCGTGACATCAGTACAGATTATACCAATGTCCTGCAAATGTGCTTCATGAACAAGGGAAAGAGGAGAAGGAAACTCATGTACATCTAAAGCAAGGGAAAGAGGAGACGGAAGGTAGAGAAGAGAGTTTCACAGAAAAAGACATTATCATTGTCAGCAAAGACACCCACCTGGGCAGGGGATAGAAGGGATCTGTGGCCATGGGAAGCCAGAGAATGGGTTAGATAATTGTAGAGCTGGTGTTGAGGCATAGGACTTGCAGTTAAAATAGAGAGCTCTGTGAATGCTATCCCGGGTTCTCTGAGGGTGTTGTCTGGCCGGCATGGAGAGTTTAGTAATAAACTCAGCCTGGTCTACAGAGCTGAGGAACTTGGGTTATATTTGTGGCAGGAGTCTATCTGGATACAATGAGTCCTTTTGATCTTAAAGAATTTTCCAGAAAAGCAGATTTTTTTTTCCATCTCGCCTAGGTGAGACTTGTCTAGTCTGGGACTCAGTCTCACCACCAAAGAGGCCCCTTTTTATATCCTAGTTTCTCAGGGAGCAATAGAGAACACCCCCCTGCCCCCAGCTCACCACACTTCAATGACCTACAGCTCCCAGAAGCACTCTCAGGTACTACTTACAAAGGTATGACATCATCCCTGAGGACTCCGCCCTCAAGGCCCATTCACTAAAGACCCTCCTTCCCATCACGGGGATCAAGACTCCAACACACGAGCCTGGTGCTGGAACTTCTCGTGGAGATCTGCTTTTTAAGCAACTTGCCACCTGGTGAGTTCATTTCCTCGAGGGATAAGACCCTGAGCTCTAATCTAAGCTTATCTATGGACAAGCTATAGAGTCTCGGGCAAGCAAGTTGACTTCTCTGGGCCTTGGCTTCCAATAAACGTCTATAAACGGAGGAGATAACGTTCCACAGAATCAGCGGAAAGACTTAGTGAGCTCATAGGAGGTAAAGGCTCAGACTCAAGCCTATTGCTTTCCAAATTATTTAATGTTCTGGTATTGTTATTTAATGTTCTGTTGTTGTTGTTATTATTATACACTCAAAAACATGTTCATTGCCGTTATAACTCATGCTCCAAACCCTGGAAGTTCAGGGAACTCCTCAATGAGCCACTGTTTGGTAATGAATTGTTCATTCAACTGTTTTTTTCCCACTAACCTTCTGGGCATTGGTTCAGAGCTGGGTTATCCTGGTCCACACTTGTCAGCAAAGCCCCTGGCATATATGGTACCCGCGGTCCAGCCCAGAGCTCCCTGCACTACAAGCTGCTTATACTGATGTGGGCGGTTCAGCTCTTCTACCTGAATCAAGCTCGCAGAGAACCCTTCCTGTTCCGGGCACCCACATCAGGCAGCTCACAATCACTTGCAACTAACTCCAGGACCAGGGCATCCCAGATGAAGTTTGACAGTGTCAGCCTCCTATGCGGAGGAAATATCTTTCTAGAGAAATGCACAGATTTTTCCCCAGAGCATTTCTTGGGCCTGCAAGCTCACCGCCGGCGCCTCACAGATGTCAACTGCCTTTTGTTTTTTGTTTTTTTTTTTAGAGCCAGAAAACAGAACTCCCAAGGAATTCAGCCACTTTCCAAGTCTCTCCGCTAGGACAGGGCAAAGTCAGGGTGCCAAGCTCGACGCACCCCCTCCCCCCATCTCAGAGCGAATGCCCTTGCTGACAAGATACCCTCGCCAATGGGGTCAGGAGCGCATCTGGAAGACGATGTCCGGTGTCCGCCCCAGCCTTCTCAAAGAATTCGCAGGTTTCCATCAGCCATTTCTCTAAGGAAAGCAGGACAAGCAGAGAGCAAATCGCAGAATGGCTGGGGTTCTAAAAGTCAAATTTCTGCCATTCCTGCTTTGGGGGTTTGTGAAATCCCTGGTGACCTGTAGCAGATCCCGTACATTCCAGGAGTATGTAATGAAAACAGCCTGGTCTCCCCAAGTGACTGGAAAGGAGCAGAGCGCCTGGCTCTCTGGAAAGTAGAGAGATGTGTTATTTCTCAGCTCCTCGCAAAGTCAAGTCAGGCTGCCTCCCCCAGACGAAATGGGGGGGGCCACCATGGCGGGCGTCCTTCCTCTGGGCCAGATTCCCATCCTACAAACCTCCATGCGAGAGGCCCTTGGGAACGGCTCATTGTTTGGAATTTAAACATCCCGACTTCACCTAGACACAGAGAACTATTTTTTAGGTATGCCAAGAATTAACCAGCAAAGGCGTCCATTTAATTGTATGCGAAACAGAAGCGAACAGTATCAGCCGGCTGGCCGCCTTCACCAATAGCGTGGGGCCAGAAGGGCTGTCAGAAAGTGACCCGTGGACCGGCTTCGAGCGGATCTACCTGGGGTAAAAGCACTCATGTGGCCGATGTTCATTCATCCCTCATAGTCAAGAAACCTAACTTTCTGTCTGCGTTCACTGTGTGAGTAGAACATCTTTGATCTCTCAGATCAGTAAGAATCCCAAAGGGAAGCAAGCGGTGGTTTTGATTATTATCTTTAAAGTCTAAAATTCCTTAGGTGAAATTTGGTATGAAATGCATCCACGCAGTGGGGGAAGGTGGGTGACTGTGTCAACGTCTGGGCCTCATTAAGGCGAAGCTATTTTCACTAGGCAGTGAACTAGAGCAACCAAATTCCTTGATAAAGCCGGAGATTTCCAGGAACTGCTGGTTTTAAAAAAAAAAAAAAAGCAGTTCTTCTGTCTGGTTCTTCTATACACAGCACGTAGCACCGTGAGTTCCCACTCAACCAGCCAGGCCTGGGGATAAGAGGCATTATCTGTTTGTCAAATTGTCTCTAACGTTTTAATGTTCTGTTCACGGTTTGGTGTTGACCCTGGGGTACACTATTCAATTTATAATTCCTTCCCACAGGCAGTCTGCTTTTGGTCTCTACAGTAAGGCCAGGAAAGAAGGGGAAGATAATGCTATCTTAACCATGGGGGAAACTGAGGCTGAGAGAGAGCCTAAGATTTGGGTAAAGTGGTATTGTTGCTCACCTTCAAGAAGCAGGAAGTTCACTGGCAGATTCCAGGGATGGGATAGTCTGCAAACCGCCCTTGTGCCTCTAAGGTCTCCCAGGGGGTGCTAACAGTTTACACATCGAGCTGATCAGAGGCAGTTAGGTTCCCCAAGGGAAACAATCTCGTTCTAAGTCCGAGGTTCTTGTGCTAAGTCATGCTGCGTAGGTATTGGTTGTAATAAATCCTGGGCTGAGGAGATGGCTCAGTCAGGAAAAGAGCCTGCCAGGCAAGAATGAGGGTCTGATTTCAGATTCTCAAGAGCCAGAAGAGAAGCCAAGCCCGGCGCCTGCTTGTAATCTCAGTGCTGGAAGGCAAAGACAGGCAGATCCCTGAGCTAGCTGGCTGGTCTGGACTTGTAATCAGTGAGCCCCAGGTTCAGTAAGAGACCTGTCTGCCCTACACACACACACACACACACACACACACACACACACACACACACATGCATGCACATGCACACAACCACATACACACACAAACCACATACATAACACACACAAAACCACATACACACCACACACAACCACATACACACACAAACCACATGCATACACACACACACACACACACACACACACACACAAACACATATACACCACACACACACACAACCACATATACACCATATATACACCACACACACATTCACATCACCTACACCCAACTACATACGTACCACAGACGTACACCACACACAACCACATATACACCACACGTACACGGATCACATACTCACCGCACACAACCAAATTACACACCACACATGCACAATCACATACACACCACACACAACCACAAACACATACAATAATGCATGCAACACACACAATGCTATAAATATGACTCTCAGGGTGCAAACTCCATCCAGTCCCTGTTGTCTTTGTCTTTTTGTCTCTGCGGGTTTCCTTTTCCCACCTGTCCAGAGAGGATCCCTGAAAAGGTCACTCCTAGGACTGCTTCTCACAGCAGAGCACACGGTAGAAAACCTGGGGTTTTACAGAAGGAGGAAATCCTACCATTGCAGCAACACATGTGAACCCAGAGAAACAAGCCTGCACAGAGAGACCAAGACACCCGACATCACTCATCTGCAGCATCAAAGCCTGGCATGGTGGCCCCCACTTTTTAATTCCAGCACTCAGAAGACCACTCAGCAAAGGGAGCTTTGTGGGTTCAAGGCAAACCTGATCTACAGAGTCAGACCAGCCAGGATTATGATGCTGTCTCAAAAAAAAAAAAAAAAAAAAAAAAAAAAAAAAAAAAGTTGAGCCCCTAGAAGAGGTTACCAGAAACGGAGAGAGTGTGATGACTGAAGAAACATTCAGCCAGACAGGATAAGTACACGGTAGTGATCTCCACGGACCACATGGCCCATGGGTATTTTCACTGTAGAAAAATAATGATACGTATAAAAGCAGATAAATTTGCTAATGAGCTTGATTCGCTCATTCAGCTGGGTAAACATCCATCAGACAGCATGTATACCTTATACATTGGCAATTAGCAACCAAAGCTAACTGTTTAAAATTAACACCCCAGTGCTTGGGAGATTGCAATGGGACATCGTCATCTAGAAAGTTCCCGTCTAAGACCTGAGATTAAAAACAAAACAAAACCAACCAACACAAACGAAACTCTCATAACGTTCTCAACAGATTCACAATTCTCTTTTGGGTCCCATTAACAGCCATCTTCAGGAGCAGGTAGCTGGTGAGCCAGGGGCTGAGCGTCCTTACGCCTTGGGCTCCAAATAAAACATATAATGAATGTCCAGGTGACAGTCATTTAACAAGTTATGACACACACACACACACACACACACACACACACACACACACACACAAATGACCTCTTGTATCTATTCAGGTCCTAGCAGCTCAGAGGTGCCAGTCACAAGAAAGACTGATGGTGGTGCTCTCTGAACAATTACTCAGGCCTCTGAGGTCTACCCCAAGACTCCTGCTAGGAGAGTCCCGGATCTCTTAGCAATTGTCTTAGTTAGGGTTTTATTGCTGTGAACAGACACCATGACCAATGCAAGTTTTATAAAAGACAACATTTAATTGGGGCTGGCTTACAGGCTCAGAGGTTCAGTCCATTGTCATCAAGGCAGAAACATGGCAGCATCCAGGCAGGCATGGTACAGGAGGAGCTGAGAGTTCTACATCTTCACCTGAAGGCTGCTAGTAGAAGACTGACTTCCAGGCAGCCAGGGTGAGGGTTTTAAGCCCACACCCACAGTGACACACCTACTCCAACAAGGCCACACCTCCTAATGAGGTCACTTCCTGGGCCAATCATATACAAACCATCACAGCAACCATCATGCTTGGTACAGTGCCTGAAGTAAGTTCAGCAACAGGAGGTTGGTTAAGACGTTTTTTGAGTCTTTTGAGTCAGAGCCTTCCCATTTAGCTCAGGCTGGCTTTTGACTCACAATCCCCCTGCCTTCGCTTCGCAAGCGGCAGGTTTACCACTATCCCTAGATAACCCAAAATAGATGAATTTTGAATTAACTGTCTCCTCCCCGCAAATACACCTAAGCATTAGAAAGAAAGGAGCTATATTTATTTCCTTCTCTTGGTAACAAAATTGACCTGTGGCGTCACTCTTTTAGAACTAAATAAAGTCCCTTGGTTAATTGGTGAGCAAAGCTATGGGAGCACCTGTGTTTGACACTTTGCTGTTGCTCCGATAAAGCATCCTGACCAAAGCAGTGTAGGAAAGAAGGATTTGCCATGGATAACAGTCCCAGCGCACATCATGTTCTAGTGTCTGTCCATTATGACAGGGAAGCCATTGTGCAAGAGTTTGAAGTGTCCAGTCACACTACAGCTAAGTCGGGGGCAAAAAGAATGATGGATGTTTGTGCTCAGCTCACTTTTTCCTTTTAATACAATCTAGGATCGCAGCCTAGGGAATAGTGTCACCCATAGTGGGCAGATCTTCCTACCTCAATTGACCAAAACAAGATAATTCCTCATAGGAGGTTATGCCTGGAGGTTTGTCTCCCAGGTAACTCTTGATCTTGTCAAGCTGACAACTGAAATTAGCCATAATAATTCAACCTAGAGTCTAGGATGATGTCTCAGTAAGTGCTTGCTATTCAATCATGAGAACCTGAATTCAAATCCCCAGGATCTAGTTTCTTTAAAAAAACAAAATCCACAGGCACAGTGGCATGTGCCTATAATCTAAGAACTGGAAAAACAGAAATGGACAGTAGGATACCTGAGGCTTGCTTGACAGATAATCTAGCAGAGTCAATGAGATTCACATTTGATGAAAGATGTTGCCTCAAAAAAGATGAAGAGAAAGTGAGGAAGATACCTGATATCAACCA
The DNA here is from genome assembly GCA_964023405.1 of Apodemus agrarius. NCBI lineage: Eukaryota > Metazoa > Chordata > Mammalia > Rodentia > Muridae > Apodemus > Apodemus agrarius. The sequence goes on along the minus strand of OZ030026.1, from coordinate 46,840,852 downwards.
CCAACCTCGACAGGCATACACAGCTCTCTCTCTCTCTCTCTCTCTCTCTCTCTCTCTCTCTCTCTCTCTCTCACACACACACACACACACACACACACACACACACTTGTGTGCACATGCACACATACATGTGTACACACATATAACATGTACACACACAAATAAATAGGTAAATACATAACATTTTTAAAGGATTCAAATGTAAAGGAGAAGGCTGAAATTTTTAAAGGAAATGGAGAAGGTTATATCCAAGATTAAATGAAACACAAATTAAGCTAGATTCAACTTTTAAAGTAAGAACTTAGGTATAAATGGTTCAACAATAGGAGCCCTTGGATATGACCAAAGCTGGGTTCCCAGTACATACCTTACAGCTCACAAATGCCTGCTCTAGGGGTTACAGCTCCCTCTTCTGGCCCTTTAGAGCACTGCATGCATATGCTGCACATACAGATGAGTAGGTATACACATACACATACATGAAAATAATCACACACAAAAGAAGTCTTCAGTATCAATACTTCAGTGAACAAAACTTCTATGTCAACTAACTTAGGAGTCAAAGATCCCCCGAAGGAAATAAAGTGACAATTTATAGCTAAAAAATGTCTGACATGGAATAGGCGAGGGGTGGGAATCACAGTTTCACACTTATGAAACAAGCATTCCACTGAGAAGAAGGCCACAGACATAAGAAGAATAACCCGAGCACAGTAGTCATCAGAGAACGAAAATCAAACAAAGACTTGTTCTCTTCAAAGCTCTTGTAGAGAAAAGGCTTATATACAAGCATCTAAAACACAGACAATAAAGTATATACCAGTTCGCAGCAGAAGAAAAGTCAGGAAACCATCCAAACACAACCGTATTAGTCAGGGTTCTCCAGAGAAATGGGATCAATGGAATGCATGTAAAAATAGAAGGCTTTATTTTAAGGAATTGGCTTACATGACTGTAGAATCTAGCAAGTCCAGAATGCAGGGTGAACCAGCAGGCTGGAGAACGCGGGAGAGGAGAGGCTAGGGTTCTAGTCCAAAGATCATCTGCCAACAAAATCCCCCTGTATTCCATTTGAATCTTCAGCTGAGCAGATAAAAAACAAAAAAAAAAACAAAGACAGACCAGATCCTCAGATCTAGGGCTTTGAATTGGCCCATCCCAACATCAATCCCATGAATTGTTGGAATGCATGAAGGGTCCTGCAGATCCAAAACCATAGGCTCTCCACGACCCGGGGCCACAATAGTCTATCCAAGAGGAGTCCTGGTGAGGTTCCAGTACTGATAGAGTAGCAGGAGCCAGACGCTTCATACCAGACCAGTGATTCGTTGCAATGAACGTTTGCAAACAAAGAAGTGTGGACAGAAGGGTGTGCTGAGGGGCACACTGTGGCACACTACACCTCTCGCAGCAACATTTTTCTTTCTCTGTTGTAGAGGGAGGTTGCAAAAGTGGAGGTCAGGGTATGAGTGGAGGGGGAGATGAGCAGGATTAGGGTGCACGATGTGAACCTCACAAAGAACCAATAAAAAAACAGACACACCATGGACAGCAGCGTATTGTACTTCACTCAAAGCTGACTGATTAAAATGTGAGCTTCATTTCAAACAAACAAACAAACAAGCTCAAAGAAAGACCCAGGATAAAATTCTGCCGCTTACCTGGACACTGTGGCCCAGAACATATGATGTGTGAAATTAACCGTCTTTAAAAATAAAAAATCCCATCACATCTTCACAGCACAAATGATCTGCAAACCAAACTGGAGCTTTCTCCATCACCCTGTATACTCTTAGACAAACCCTGAGGAAAACCAAGATCAAATGGAAGAAGACCCCCTGTGATGCCACTGTACAGAGTTCAAAAATAAATAAAACTAAACTATATGTCTCTTACAGTGTGTATAGTAAAATCTAGTTATAAGCAGGATTCTAACAAAGTCAGTAATTTCAGGGTTCTGCTTTTGGTGTGGGGTAAGCAGGTTTGATACTGTGGATTGTACCCGGACTTTCACACACGCCAAACACAAGACTGTATGACTCACTCACAGCTCCAATTGACTGCGCTTATCTTCAGTAAGAAATTTGGACTGAAGTCAGGGACAAGCACACATGTAGCTTTTCCGGAATCAGTTCTAAGGTTAAATAGTGGGTTTGAGTGGGTCCAGTTTATCTCCTAATGTCACAACTTTACAGTGGCAGAGACAAAGTTAAAACTCACCAATCTGTTTCATTGCTCTTCCAGGATACATACCTCCAACCCTGGAGTGGGTCTTTAACTTCGGACTTAGTAACTCTAGCACACACCAGCCCCTGCACTAGGAAACACAAGCAGTCTTCCAGGCTCCTGGGTGTACTGTCCGGGACAGAGAGTTGGAAGTAAAGAGAAGACTTCAGCTCTCTGACAGAATCAACCATGAGTCTGTTCAAAAGCGAGGGGCCTCTGCTCTGGGCCTTGTGAATTCTAGTTCCAGAGTCAAAGCTCTGGTAATGAGTTAGTTAGTTAGTTAGTTGTTAGTTAGTTAGTTAGTTAGTTAGTTAGTTAGTTAGTTAGTTAGTAGTTAGTTTCGTGGTCTCATGAAGCCCAGGATAGAATGTAGTCAAGACTAGGCTCAGACTCCAAGCTTTCCTCCCTCTATCTTCCAAGACCTGTGGTTACAGCTTGACCCTTCCATGTCTGGCATTACAAAGGTCTCATCACTGGCCCAGCCCAGCCTGGCAGTAGTTGGTTAAGTCAGTTGGCCTACCCCGCTCTCCATAGCTAGGAAACTGGCTCTCTCCTTGGCTGCATTCAAGCCACTAGCACTGTTAATCCTACAGACTAGGATGCCAGCTGAGAAGTACTGCTGTCCCCAAATAAAAGGGAGGGTTTTCACAGGCAGAGGGAGAAGGGAGTGGAAGAGAACCCTGAGCAAGCATTGCAGCTGGCACCCTGGGCTCTCACCGCTCATTCTGTCTCCTACCACTCCCTCGTGAGTTATGATAAATAAACCATTTATCTGGCAATTCATTGTAATGAGTTGAAAAAACTACCATATTGAATACTTTCCCTTCCCTGCCCTCCCCTCCTGTCCCCTCCCCTCTCCTCCTCTCCAGTCCTTTCCCTTCCCTTTCTCTCCCTCTCCTCCCTCTCCCTCTTCCTTCCCTCTTTCTCTACCTTCCCCAACAGTGCTTTTTTTGAAATATCTTAGACATAAAGTGTAATAAACCAAAAAAGAAATGGATGTTGGAATCCAGCGAGCAGGAGAGTTGAAAATTGCTATCTGCTCCCACTGTGCTAAAATAGTAGGGATACTGCCGGGAACAAAGGCACCAGTCGCCATGCCCATATGTCATAGAAACTTCAAGGGAGTTCCCTTTGCTAACAGAATGTTGGAAGTGTCCATCATCTTCTCATTCCTCCTGGGAAAAACCCCACCAGTCACAAGATAAGGTAATACCCAAATGTTCCCAGGATAAACTAGCCATTGATCTGTATCTGACTTGGGGAAATCCCCTTAACCCACCAGATTTCTTTTAAGAAAGAAAGAAAAGAAAGGAAGGGAGAGGGAGAGGGAGGAGAGGGAGAGGAAGGGAGAGGGAGAGGGAGGAGAGGGAGAGGAAGGGAAGGGAAAGGAATGGAGGGGAAGGGAGGGGAGGGGAGGAAGGGAAGGGAGGGGAGGGGAGGGGAAGGGAAGGAAAGGGGAGGAGAGGGGAGGGAAGGGGAAGGGACGGGAGGGGAAGGGAGGGGAGGGGAGGGGGGAGGGAAAAGGGAAAGGGAAAGGGAAAAGGAAAAAGGAAAAGGGAAAAAGGGAAAAAGGGGAAGGGGAAGGGGAAGGGAGGGGAGGGGAGGGGAGGGGAAGGGAAGGGAAGGGGAGGAGAGGGGAGGGAAGGGGAAGGGATGGGAGGGGGAGGGAGGGGAGGGGAGGGGGGAGGGGAAAGGGAAAGGGAAAAGGAAAAAGGAAAAGGGAAAAGGGAAAAAGGGGAAGGGGAAGGGAAGGGAAGGGAAGGGAAGGGAAGGGAAGGGAAGGGAAGGGAAGGGAAGGGAAGGGAAGGGAAGGGAAGGGAAGGGAAGGGAAGGGAAGGGAAGGGAAGGGAAGGGAAGGGAAGGGAAGGGAAGGGAAGGGAAGGGAAGGGAAGGGAAGGGAAAAGTAGCTGCCATTCTTATAATACCTCAGGCCCCTCTAAAATCCCAGTGAAATACCCGCTGTGTTTTCTGCAGAGGGCTGATTGGTTTTTTTTTTCCTAAACAGGTTTCAGCTCCTGTTTCCTTAATACCCTTTCTTTCCGATTGAAACGTGTGTCTGAGACATCCCCAAAGCAAAACATGGTGGTGCAGGCTTATAATCTCAGCACTGAAGAGGTAGAAGCAGAAGCATCAAGAGTTCTAGGTCACCCTGAGCTACATGAGATGTTTAAAGCCAGCCTAAGCTATGTGAGACCTGGTGAAACAAACACACAAAATAGCTCAGGAATACAGATCTTGTGTGATGTGTAAAAGGCTCTAAGCTAAAGTACCAACACTGAAATCATAAGTCACAGACAAGCTCTTGCCTGAGACTTTAGGCTTAGATAGATGACAGATAGACAGATGATAGGTAGGGAGGTAGATAGATAGATAGATAGATAGATAGATGATTAGATGATTAGATGATGGATGAATAAATAGATAGATGATGGATGAATAGATAGATAGATAGATAGATAGATAGATGATTAGATAGATGATGGATGAATAGATAGATAGATAGATGATTAGATAGATGATTAGATAGATGATTAGATGATTAGATGATGGATGAATAAATGGATAGATGATGGATGAATAGATAGATAGATAGATAGATAGATGATTAGATAGATAGATAGATAGATGATTAGATAGATGATGGATGAATAGATAGATAGATAGATAGATAGATAAAAATGGAAGTGAGAGAAACAAAATCAGAAAAGAAGAAAAATGGCCTAGAGGAAAAGTTCCCTCACATCCTGTATTAGCATTTAGAAAGTCTACCTTTTCTGATTTTGCATATACAGACCTTTGACTTTAGCAGAGATAAAAATGTATTCCTAGGGATTGTTAATGGGCCAAGAATAAGACCACTACTGCAATTTTTGAGCCAAATTTGAAGTAAACTTTATTAAATACTGGCCAGGTCCATACCTGGGATACCCAGAGAATTGTAATTACATTAGACAAGGCTTATAAAGAAGAAACCCACAAGGTTACATACTTTCCCACTTTCATCCAATCAGGGGTTAGCATAGATCCTGGCCTACTTCCTGTCTACATACCTCCCACCTACATGTGATCAAGTACATCCCCTGCAGTTGGGACAACAAACCTTATTTACCGAAGTGTAAACATACGGTTTGACATCTTACGCAAACTACAGCCCCCAGCAATCCTGAAATTTATCTATGGGCAAGTGGGGGTTACAGTCACTTTGGTTTTATAGATCTCTTATACACAGTAATTAAAACTTAAAACGTAACTATCACCTTCGCAGGGTCTCTTGGCGCTCTGCTTCAAACTGTTGGAAAACTCGTGTCTCTGCTGCCCTAGTGCCAGCTGTGGTTGGAGCTATGACTGTTGTCCTAGACCCAACATGAGTAGGACATACTGGGTGAGTGCTGTATGAACCCCACATATTGTATGAGTGCTGTACACACCCCACTTAGAGGAAGGGAACTGGAAGGTTGGGCATGTGGTGTGTTAGTTATTTTTCTCATTGCTGTGAACAAATATCTGATGGGAAGAAATGGGAAGAATTGATCCGGGCTCACGATCTGAGAATCCAGTCCGTCGTGGCAGGGGATATGGAAGGAGGGTGGCTAAGTCCAGGGAGAAGGAGCGAGAACTGCTTGCTCACATCTCTGAGGAGATGAAAACAGACAGGAGAATGCTAACACCAGCTCACTTTTTCTTTCTCTCTCTTTTTTTTTCTTTTCCTTTTTTAGTCTATCCCATGGGATAAAACCCTCATTCTAGATTTGTCTTTCACCCTCAATTAATTTTCTTTGAAACACTATTACAGATACACCCAGGGGTGTATCCCAGTCTCCCAGATCATTCTAAATCCAATCAGATTGACTGTGTGGTGGGGGCTGTGCAGCAGTGGGGACATGGGACACGAGGACTCGAGGCAGCTGGTCACAGTAGCTGCAATCAGGAAGCAGTGAAAGATGAATGCTGGGCTTGAGGTCAGTTTTTACTTTTGAGTTTTTTAGTTTTAACTTAGCCCAGGGCCACTGGCCTCGGGAATGGTGCTTTTCACATTCAGGGTGTTTCTCTCCAGGTAGCTCAAACTCCTCTGGAAACCTCGTCAAGAATCACACTAAAAGGTGTTTCTCCTAGGTGATTCCGAGCCCAGCCAAGTTGAGGCTGGGCAGTAACCATCATGGTGCCCCTTGCACTAGCATACCACAGCTACATAGTCACCTCTATCACAGAGCCCTGCACCAGTACCGCCACAGCTACATAGCACTGCCATCACAGAGCCCCTACACTAGCACTGCCACAACTGCATAGACACCTTCAGCAGCATCATTATCACTGACGTTCTCATGGAAAGTCATCACCACCTCTACTCCCATTACCAAGATCTACCCATCTTCCTCATCTCAAGTCACTGCTCTCACCCGACTCTCTGCTACCACAGAGTAGAGAGTAGACATCTCTGCCACTCAAAACATGAACACCATCTTGACCACCATTCTAATGACTGACACTTAGATTCAAACCCTAACTACGACCAGCAACAACACCATTGTTATTTCCATCTTTAAACAAACCATCACCATCATTGTCACACCATCACCATATACACAACAGTGTCCGCTGCTACTGAAATCATGACCAACAACATATAACCACCATCTCAGGACCACCATCACATGACCACCATCAGCAATACCACCATCACTACCGACCTATGACCACCATTACCACCATAACCACTTACGTGATAGAATCCTTAATACACTTGTACTGTCACTACCATAACTACTACTAATACTCCTCAGAATGCTCCCAAAGCCTGGCACGTGTATTTTATAAATCTTATAATAATGAGTACATTTCTTGTCTATCCCACTGAGTAGTTACTTCCTCAACAGTAAGAACACACACTTGTTTGTTTATGCATCTCTTCACATAGCAATGGCATAAGTCAAGGCATTAATGAATTCTTTAATAAGTACTATAATGAGAGATCACATATGCCCCCCATCATGTCATGAAGAATATTTTTACTGTGTATCCCTGTTTTAAAGATGAAGACTCTAGGGTTAAATAACTTACCCAAGGCCACAATTAGTAGGTGGCTGGACCACAGCATGGAGCCAGTCACTGGACTCCAGAGATGTTTGTCTAATCACCATAGTATACTTTGTCCCAGCTCTTCCTGATATTTCTAGCTGTGAGAGGGATCACAGAAGAAAAGCAGATAACCTCTGGGGAACCTCAGAATCTCAGGAATGTGGCTGCCTAGATCCTGATTGGGCAGGTTAGCAACTGAATTGGCTATGTCCTGACCATACCCTCCTTAAAAAAACACTTCTCAGGGGACATCTTAAAGCTTAGGTTAAAGGTTGATTGTTCTAGCTTGCTACTAATGAGCTTCCTGTCTTCAAAGAAGCAAACAAAGACTCTCCAATAAACACAGCTAAACAGTCGATTCCCAAGGTCTAATATGCCCAGAACTCCTGAGAGAGTTGGGTTCAAGTGTGTACTCCTCACACGGACCAGAATAATGGAAGGAAGCTGTCAGGGAGCCTGAGGTGGGGGAGGACTGCATCCACACCACGAGGTTAGGCCTCTGGCGCTGCCAGAAAAACACTACCTCTGAACTCCATGTGACCAGCAGTGGACTCCAAGAATGCCTTCAAAACATCCTCTCCCAGTTCCAGGCACTTCTAGGGCTAGGAGGAGGAGGAGGTATCTGCAAAAAAGATCTTGCTCAAGAATTCCGTGTGTGTGTGTGTGTGTGTGTGTGTGTGTGTGTGTGTGTACAGCACCTAGTTTTTGTTCTGAGACAGGGGGCCCACTGGCCTGGAACTTGTCAGATAGAATAAGCTGATGGTCAAGTCAGCTCCACACTGAGGGTTACAAGGGTGCCACGACTCTCAACTTCAATTTCTTCTCCTGCCCACTTTCTTCTTCTTCTTCTTCTTCTTCTTCTTCTTCTTCTTCTTCTTCTTCTTCTTCTTCTTCTTCTCCTCCTCCTCCTCCTTCTCCTCATCCTCCTCTTTCTCCTCCTCCTCTTCCTCTTCCCTCATTCCTCCTCTTTCTCTTTCTCCTCTTCCTCCTCTTCTTCCTCCTCCTGTTCCTCCTCCTCCTCTTCCTCTTCCTCTTCCTCCTCCTCCTCTTGCTCCTCCTCTTTCTCCTCCTCCTCCTCCTCCTCTCCTCTTCCTCCTCCTCCTCCTTCTTCTGTGGGTTCTAAGGATCAAACTCAGGTCCTCATGTTTACCTGGCACATACTCTACTGACTGAGCCATCATCCCAGTCCTCCTACTACATATATAAGTTAAACTGCATTATAAAGACCTTTCGAATTAAAAAAAACGAAAACAAACAACACGCATACAAAACTAAAACAAAACGGCATGCATCGCGATTGGCCAGACCCAGTCTATACATTGCCGCTTCTTTTAAATCAAGAAATGTAGCCAAGGCTCCACCCTGACCTTGCAGCACAGCTCTGCATTCTGAGGGAGACACCGGGGAAGCTGTGACCCTGCTGCTCTCTGCCTGCCCTTCTGGAACCCTGCGACATCTTCATTTACCAGTGTTAATCGTATGCTGTTCACCACACTCAGTATTTCTCTGCATTTCTCTGTATCAGCGATTCTCCTAACAGCCCAACCAACCAGGTGTGAGAACCATAATGAAACCGGTGAAGGGAAGAGGAGGAGAGGAAGGGAGAGAGGGAGGGAAGAAGGGGGAGGGAAAGGTAGGGAGGAAGAGGAGAGAGAAAGTGGGTTGAAATCAAGAGATTTTGGCCCTGCTCTAGACTCTGCCACTGAGACATGAATCAAGTCTCTTCACTCCCGTCCCTGGGCCTCAGTTTCTGTGGTTGTAAAAGACTGGAGAAACTTTTCCTTAAGGTGTCAGCCAGCTCTGGTATTCAGGGAACCCACTGTCAGCCCTAAGGGACAGGGCCCATATATGTTCTATTCCCTGTGATCTGAGGCCTACTTAGCAGGAGAGTATGCACGTAAGCATGTGCCGCTGGAAAAAGCAGATGCAGTATGAGGAGAGGGAGAGAGAAAGGGTGGTGCAGAGTTGCCAAAGGATGCCACCAATGCTCCTCCCCTTATACTAGAGAATTCGACAGCCCACAGGTTGTTGCTATTTGTCCTCAGACTCCTGATCATTCTGCGTCTCTCCCCCAAGGGCTACTGTTACAGGTAAATGCCTTGATCCCAGCTCTGTCAGAACATACCTTATATGAAGGAACTATACTTAGGAAGATGAGGAGCAGGTTTGGGAAGCAGCTACCTAGTCACACTTCCTCTGCTCTACACTGCACAGATCCCACCTTGACACACCCATGGCACACCACCCCTTGCTCGGACTCCAGCTCAACCCTCCTGTTTTTCCGTCTTTCTGTTTCTACAGTCTCCAGCCACTGTCTGCTGGCTACTAACCCTGGGCCCTGTACAGTGTCGTGCAGCTAGTGTCCTGCCCAGAGTTCTAAGTGGCAGAAGGGCACCCTGTGGCTCTCAGGTCCTCCTCCAGCTAAGACTTTGTCAACCAAATAGGAGGGACACTTTCTCTAAATTGAACACCAGTGCCCCATGCATGCATTAAGAGTACCCCAGCCTTGCCGGGCGGTGGTGGCACACGCCTTTAATCCCAGCACTTGGGAGGCAGAGACAGGCGGATTTCTGAGTTCGAGGCCAGCCTGGTCTACAGAGTGAGTTCCAGGACAGCCGGAACTACACAGAGAAACCCTGTCTCGAAAAACCAAAAAAAAAAAAAAAAAAGAGTACCCCAGCCTTAATCCCAGAGACACACAGAACAATGAACATCCCCTTAAGTGGACAAACACTTAGGAAAAGACTTCTGACTAAAGGACCACTCCAACTACCATTCTGAAAGATTTACCAAACAAAGAAATAGGGAAAGCTGTCTCTCCAAAGAGGAGACATTGAGAAAACGTAGATATGTGAACACAGCAGGCCAGTCCAAAACAGGACCAGTGGATTCTTCTGGTGGAAACTCAGGAAGGTGGAACAGTGCTGGATGCTGGAAGTTAAGTACCTGCTTAGTCAGTCAATTAGCTCTAAGCACCCAGTGACTTCTCGGACCGGGTGAGATACCTTGAAGAGTTTAAAAATAATGGCAGAGAGATGACTCCGAGGAAAGTAAGATTCCTTCTGCCTAGGAGGAACATACCTTATATGAAGGTATAAAGGTTTAGGAGTGCAGAGGAGAGGAGGCTCTCCTAGACAGTATGAACCCCTGGCTTTTCTCTGAAACTTCAACCAGTGGATCCGATGTACACAAGAAGTATGGGAGCTGGTAACCATAGATGGGATTAATCCGGGAGGAAGCTGCCACATATGCAGGTTAGACCTAACCATAAGGAGGCAGAATGGAATAGCTAAACATGTGGAAACGTACTTGGTTGTGCTGCACCCCATCTGGAGGAAGACACGGAAATGCAGGGGATGATCATATTTAAATCAATCCCAACGCAACAAGAAGCTCACAATGGGGCTGGGGGTGTAGGCCACTGACTAAGGGGCCTGCCCAGCTTGCACAAAACCCTGGGTTTGACCCCCCCAGTGCTACACAAAGCAGCTGTGCTGGCACATGCCTGTAATCCCAGCACTCAAGTGTTAGAGGCAAAAGAATCCAAAGTCCAATGTCATCCTCAACTACACAGTGAGTTCTGGGCTTTCCTGGGCTAAATCATTCCCTATCTCAAAAGAAAAGGAGGAAGAGGATCAGGAGATGTTTGAAAAAGCTATATTGCTGCCACTCAGTGAGAAGAGAGTTCAGAAATGACAACTTTTGCTGGATCTACTATGTCAGAATCTTTAAGGACCTAGAAGACCTGTATGCAAATTCCATTTTAAAGAATTATTACATCCAGGCAGTGGTAGCACATGCCTTGAATCCCAACATTCGGGAGACAGTGGCAGGCAAAAGATCACTGTGAGTTCAAGGCCAGCCTGGTCTACAGAGTGAGTTCCAGGATATCCAGGGCTACACAGAGAACCATCTAAAAGAAAGAAATAAGAAAGAAAGAAAGAAAGAAAGAAAGAAAGAAAGGAAGGAAGGAAGGAAGGAAGGAAGGAAGGAAGGAAGGGGAAGGGAAGGGAAGGGAAGGGAAGGGAAGGGAAGGAAAGGAAAGGAAAGGAAAGGAAAGGAAAGGAAAGGAAAGGAAAGGAAAGGAAAGGAAAGGAAAGAAAAGGAAAGGAAAGGATTATTGCAATGGAATTGTTTCCATGGAGATCGGAAAGTAAACCTCCTAAGCTTAGGTCTCATTGTCTCTGTCTCACTCCCGCCTATCCCCACCAGATTACTGCTCTACCACAGAACAGCCCTAATATAAAGGATGGAGATGACTATGCACCAATAAAACTGTATTTCTGGATTCTGAGGTGATCGTTTCTTACAGCTTTTGACATATTATAGAATGCTTTCGGGGACTGAAGAGATGAGGTGGCTCCGTGGATAAGGTGCCCAGTGGGCAAGCATGTGCACCTAGATTTGAATCCCCAGCACACATGTGAAAAACTGGGTGGGCTCAGAGGTGTATGTTTGTAACTCCAAAACTGAGGGCAGAGGTAAATGGATCCCAGGGGCTGCTGGCCAGACAGCACAGCCAAAACAGTGAGTTGCAGGTTCAGTGAGACTCTGTCTCAAGAAAACATGGCAAGCAGGAGGGGCAGACACCAATGTCTACAAACATAGGTAAGCACACCCATGTGTACACACACACACACACACACACACACACACACACGCACATAGGCACATGAGTGTTCTTCTTTTTCTTCTTTACAACCCTATAAAATGCATGAAGCATTCTTAGAACTGTCCCTCAAGCCAAGTGGTGGTGCTGTATGCCTTCCATCCCAGCACTCAGGAGGCAGAGACAAGCAGATCTCTTTTGAGTTTAAGGCCAGCCTGGTCTACAGAACAAGTTCCAATACAGCTAAAGCTACACTGGAAGACACTATATCAAAGAACTTAGATAGATAGATAGATAGATAGATAGATAGATAGATAGATACATACATACATACATACATACACACACATACATACACACATACATACATATACACATATACATATATATACACATACATACATACATGTATGGATGGATGGATGGACAAATTGATGGATGGATGGATAGATAGATAGATAGATAGATACATACATACATACATACATATACATACATACACACATACATACATATACACACATATACATATATATACACATACATACATATACATACATACACACATACATACATATACACACATATACATATATACACATACATACATACATACATACATACATATGGATGGATGGATGGATGGATGGATGGATGGATGGATGGATGGACAAATTGATGGATGGATAGATAGATAGATAGATAGATAGATAGATGATAGATAGATGGACGACAGACAGACAGATAAGAAGTGGCCCTTAAAGTTACACTGTCCGTGCTGACAAAGCAAGTCTATGAACTGCTGAGGCTGAATGGGTAAACGGAACAAACCCACTAAGGCGCATGCCTGTGAACAGAGGATTAGCCATGCTCACAAGAGTCCTTCACTGCCCACTGCAGTATACTCGAATCAGAATAAGGACGCATAGGCTGCCTTACAATCAAAAGCCCACATACAGAACTACACTTTCCTTTTTCTGGTGTACATCTGAGCTACAAAAACATCAGTGTCTTTCAAACCCAAAAGTGATTATTAAAGCAGTAGTTCCCCGTGTCCTTAAATTACAGCTGTCCACCTATGCTTTTAGAAGCTGCTAGACTCTGTAGTCTATGGAATTCCATCACATTGAAATTCATATCTTCTCCCAGCTCTGCGACAGTGCCAGGCTAAATAACACTGTATTATTAGGTGATGGTTATGACAGTGCCAGGCTAAATAACACTGTATTATTAGGTGATGGTTATGACAGTGCCAGGCTAAATAACACTGTATTATTAGGTGATGGTTATGTTTACCTTATAATGCAGTTCAGGACACAAGAGACTCCAAGACCTATCTCCTAGATGGATGCTCTATTAACAGAGAAACTGCATCTCAACCGAGGACCATGGCATAGTGGGTCCACCATATTCACAATGAGCCCTAAGCCAACCAGCTCCCTGCAGTAGCTGGGAGACCTCACAAATAAATCTCTGAGGTGGAGCATGGATCACAGAAACCAAGTGCATTGTATTCTTGATACCCCTAGTTATCAAGAAGTATAATGAATCTGAAATTGGCTCCCCACAGAAACTAATGACGTGGGGTTTGGAACATGCCTTCAACATGGCTCTTCCTGTTCAAAGCCCAGTTTGCCCTAAAGGTCACCCGACCCTCCTGGTTTGACTTGGACCTATTCAGAGGTCTTCCTGAAGACTAGAACTTTTTGCTTCCATCCCAGATTTCATCCAGGGGACTTAATCTACCTGCCTAGCCCTCACAATGCCCCTCATGTTCACAGTGCTATGATGGAGGGACATGTCTCTGAATACACTGAGGTCTACCTGAGCTAAATCATGTGTGTCACAACTGTCTGTTGACAAAATTAGAGACGAGAGGCTCTTAACTGAATCAGGCTCCGGAGCCTTAGGTAACCTTCAGCCCTGACTTACCCTAGCAGCTAGCACACAAGCACCCCTGGCACGCATCTCCATGAAGATCAGAGAAAGCCCAAGGCATGCTCAGAGAACGTCAGACGGATACTTTTGAAGGGCACCTCTCTAACGCAGAGCAATGGTCCATCCACACCATCTGCTGCTGGGCTCTCCTGACTTTGTAAAGGTGACTGGATCCAGGCAAAACCTTCTCCAGAAGGAAGGAGAAATTGCTACTGTGTCCTCTCTCCAGCCTTAGCTGTATGCAACCAAGCAGGGAGTTTCCAGAGAGCTCTAGAATATCGGTGTCTTTGCACCAAAAAGGAAAAAAAGGGGGGAGTGGAGAGAAACTCTGAAATAAAGGTCCTCTCCAAGTGACTACATTCTCCATTCCTCAATTTATTAAACATCCGCATCTCATATTTCAGGGAAAGTGTTGTGTTTTTTTTTTTAACTTGCCCTCATGGCCCGTCCCAGGCAAACATTCATTCTCTCAGCACTTACCCATGACCCTCCTTCCCTCCCCATAATCTCTAGCCTCCTAATCTCACTAGGAAATACCTGGGTGGTGATTGCAAGTTCCTTTATCTGCTTCAGTAATGTGTATCCCAGAGGGCCTCGGAGCTCTCTGATTCTATCCCCTGCTTCCAACCTGCAAATGCCAAGCAGAATAATGACCAACGTGGAGCCACCCCGACGGCCCACAAAAAGGAAGCCTGAACACAATGGCTTACCCACAGTGCTCACACGCACCGACAGGAGTTTTCTCCTTCCCAAGCCAGGCTCCCAGATCCACACAATTCCCACGTCTCTCCATGGAGGTGACGTCAGGTGAATGACCAGGCCCTTAATTGTCTCTTCTATAACAGTATTTTATTTTTATAAATGTGATAGATTTACTGTCAGCTCATTGTGCTGGAAAGAGACCTACTAGCTATAGAAAAGAGTTTGTGGATTTAAGAACCACAGGATGGGGGTTTAAATCTCCCCTTCTATTCTTACACAGTGGCTAAGACTTTAATTTTGAGCTTCAGTTTCACGCCTGAAAATTGGACCAAGAATATATGACACTGGCCTGCTGTGGAGATGAAAAGGGACAATTCATGAATGACACCTCATAAATGGTGGCTCCGGGGGCTGGAGGATGTGCCAAAGCCTAGAAATGCCAATTGTAGAGTGGAGTTGAGAATATGAAAAGATAATCCACAGAATGAGAACGAATATTAGCAAATAATGGTAAGAAATCAGAAGACTGGTTTTTTTTCCCTTGGTTTTGTTTGCTTGTGTGTTTGAGGCAGGGTCTTGCTATATAGCTCTGGTTGTCCTGGAACTTCCTCTGTAAAGCAGGCTAGCCTTGAACTCACAGAGCTCTCCTATCTCTGCCTCACAAATGCTGGCACCACCAAGCCTGGCTGTAGTACTCTTAGGATACAACAAAAAGACAGCTAAGGAGAAAGGACATGGGGCGACATCTTGACTTATATTTCCTTAAGGAACGGTGGTTCTGTGTGTCTTTGCATGTGCTGGTTGAACGTTGCTTGCTTTATTCAGGACATGGTGACTCTACCACTGCTCTGTACCAGTCAGAGCCACAGGTTAAGTCACCGTGGTCTGGCATTTAGGCTGCACTAATAACCTTGAAAGCCCTGGCTTTGACCCATAGCGCCACAAGAAGATATACAAGTGACCTGTCAATCAACACACAAAAGAGATGCTCACTCGAGAAATGCAAACCAACGCCATAAGATGTGCTTTACAACTTCTGCAGTAGAGCGATCCAAACGGTAACAGCAAGGGGAAGCAAGACCCTGGAGAGACTGGAGCCATCCCATGCCACTGGTGGCCATGTGAAGTGCTGTAGCAGCCATGGAAAAACAGCCCGATGGCTCTCAGAATGGCCTGGCAGTGCCACTCCTGTGTACACACCTAAGCAAAATGAAACCATGTTCTCAGAAACAAGCCAGCAAGAGATCAGAGCAGCACAGTGCCTGAGAACCCCAGAGCAGAAACAACTCAAACGTCCTTTAGTGAATGAAGGAATGAATATAACATGCCAATTATACAAGTCCTGGTTTGTGTCTCTGTGGCTGTGATAAAACAATGACTAAAGCACCTGGAGGAGGGGAGGGTTTGTTTGACTTACAGGACACTGTCAATCAGACAAGGGAAGTCAAGACAGGAACCTTGAAGCAAGATATAAAGGGGGCAGGGTTGGAACGGAAGAATAGGGATTACCGATTTGCTCTTCAGGGTCTGCTCAGCCCCCTTTCTGATACAATCCGGTACCACCTGCCCATGGGTGGCACCACCCGTAGAGGGCTGGGCTGCTCCCATTTATCAAAGAAAAGCCCCACAGAAATGTCCACAGGCCAAACGGATGGAGGAGACATTCCCTCTTCCCAGCTCTGTCTAGTCTGTGTCACGAAGAAAAGTCCTAGACTGGAGGAAACTGTTCACAGGCTCAGAGTGTATACTGCTCTTGCAAAGGACCCAAGTTCAGTTCCCAGCACCCACCTCAAGAGGTTTACCACAGCCTTGTAACTCCTGCTCCAAGGGATCTGACGCCCTCTTCTGGCTTCCTTGGGTACCTGCACTCACGTGCACATAGCCACACACGTAATCATATTGTCTCAAACCACGCTACAACATGGATAGTGGCTGAAGTGGGCAGAGTCAAGTCAGCAGATACCCACTGCCATCTGAGTCCACTCCGTGAGCTGCCTACAAAAAGGTAAACCTACAGAGACTATATGTTACCTCCAGATCCTGAATAATACCATGGAGACATATTTATTTATAACAACTCAGGGCTTAGCTTATTTGTTCCCAATTTATAACTTAAATTAGCCCATTTAAATTAACCTGTGTTCTGCCATGTGGCTTGCTACCACTCCTCGGTTTCCTATGTCCAAATTCTCTATATCTGGCTGACGAAAATCCCTGCGCCTCTTTCCCAGAGTTCCTACCTCTGCTGGAAGTCCTGTCTAGACTCTCCTCCTTTGCTATAGGCCATCCGCTTCTTGTTAAACCATCAGTGTTGGCGTGAGTGTTTACAAGATATGATGCAGACTTATACAATGCACAATAAAGATCACTCCAACAAGAGACATTGACTCTGTGGTTGCTTAGGAAGAGGAATAAAAAGAAGAAGAGTGGAGATGGACTCTTTGGGGATTTGTCATCTGTTCTAAAATTACAGTGTCGACAGATATACAATGCCTCAAACACACTAAAGAAAAAAAAAAAACAAAGGTAGAATTCACAACTCATCCAATGAGATCAAACCTGGTTCTCCACAGCAGGGAGCTCAGACCTACTGCCAGGGGAAGCTTCTCAGTCCTAAATCCTGAGTCTTAGATTCTTCTCAGACTGAGGCGCATACCCAGGGCCTGGACCAAGCATGCCACCCAAGTCAGGTAGTGGCCCACACACCATAGACAAGTCAGGTAGTGGCCACACAGCATCAAGTCCTAAGAAGTTCAAAGCCATGCTGGAGGCCGAAAGACATGTGGAGTGTCTCAGTCACTCATTGTTGAAGAAACCCATGAGAACATGTTTTCATCCTGTCTGTATAAAGGCATATGTGTCAAGGCGAGAGGAATGAACTTACTTCATGTAAGAGTTTGCTCAGTTAAGGGATTCAGTAAATTGCTTAGTGCACGAGCGTGAGTTCTCATCCCCAGGACTCAGGTTAAAAACAAAATTAAAAAAAAAAAAAAGCCAGGTGCAGCAATGTGTGTCTCTAATCTCAGAGCTGGAAAGGCACTGGTAAGAAGTTCCCTGAAGCTTGTGGCCATGGTCAACTAGTCCAAGTTGTGATCAAATCAGTGATCCAGGTCCAAGAGGGAAAGATGCTGTCTCAAACACTCTAGTAGGGATCTGGTAAAAATAGCTCAATGGATAAAGACATTTGTGGCTATATCTGAAGACCTAAGATGGGCTGCCCTCTGACCTCCATATGCACACCATGGCACACGTGTCCTGTACACACACACACACACACACACACACACACACAGAGCAGAGAGACAGACAGTCAGACAGACAGACAGGAACCCAGAGACTAACTCTAACCTGTAGAGCCCACAGAGAAAAGTATTTCCATTTCTCTGAACAATACCTGCATATTGTAACTACAGTCTTCATTTTCCTAAGGTTGCTACTTACCTCTTCTGCCTACCTCTAGGATGCTGCGATCTTCTCCCCACCCCCCAGCACCTAAGCTAACAGAGCACGTGGCATGTAGGTGCTCTGCCCGCTTCCAGCCACGAAACAGCCCTGAAGGTCACAATCCTGGAGGAAGATGCTTGGAATGGAGGCAGTAGGCTCACAAGAGATGCTGCAAGAGAAGCTAAGCACGATAGCTGCTCACAGGAAATGCTGCAAGAGAAGCTGGCATGGCAGTGCTCACAGGAAATGCTGCAAGAGAAGCTGGCACGGTGGTGCTCACGGGAAATGCTGCAAGAGAAGCTGGCACAGCAGTGCTCACGGGAGGATCTTTAGTCCAACCTGGGAACATAGCGCATTTCAGACCAGCCTGGGCTATGAGGAGACTCTGTCACACAAAAATAAAATCAAACCCAACAGAGAGAGGTTTGTCAATTATAATCTCTTCTCTATTTACCAACTTACTCCCTTTCTTCTACACTGGCCAGGACATTCTTACCAGTTTCCTGACATTCTATCAAGGCTGGGAGATGCTGGCTGTGAAGCCAGTGTTTCTATGCTGTGACTGTGCTGTGCTGACCCTGCTAAGATACTGCCACATTAAACAAAAGCCTCTGGCACTTCAGGCTGCAATGCAAGATCCACCTCCCCCACAGCTCTGGGTCGTTTGCACTGGCTTCAGAAGAAACACAAAGGTCCAGACTCACACAAAGACATTGAGTAAGTTAAGCAAGAGAGACAAGAATGCCTGACTGATCTGGGGGGCTCCAGGGTCCCCAGCCAAAATTCCCCCATCAAAGACACAAACAAAAAAAATCAATTTTGAATGGATTTGGACAAACAGTTCTGCCAGGACATTCCAGCAGTGTCTAAATACCAGCGGCAGACATGGAGAATCAGTGGTCTTCTGAGGATCAACCCTGGGCTGCCGAGGCTGCCAAGGAACCGGATACCCTCAGCTCAATCAGCCAGTCCCCTGCCTCTGTCTTCAAGACCTCCTCCACCAAGACCAGCTGGCAGCCTAAGTCACCATGATGCATGACTTTACCCACCCACTAGAATCATGGCAGCAGCTACCTTCAGGGCAGTTGATTCTTACACTCTTTCCTACTTAGCAGAGAGAACAGACACAACACACTCGTGCCCAGAAGAAATACGCAAGGGTTTTGCCCTTAAAGTTCAGAGCACCTGATGGTCAAAAAATCAGAATGCTGCTTCCACTGTGCCCCTGATTCCATGCTCATTAGCTATGGGATACCGGGAGCATCCCCTCTGCTACATCACTACACCCCTGCATGGAAAAAGAGGCATTGCAGGAACAGAATGACAGGGGTGTTTGCTCTCTGATGTTAACTCCAAAGCTTTATCATGTCTGCTGCAATGCAGCCCTCCTCAGGGATAAGGGGGTATGGGGGGATTACAATCAATCAATGATGTCTACAATCAATTAATGATGTCTATGATGTCTGCAATCAATTAATGATGTCTGTCGTGGAGCGAGAAAGGAGCCTTTCAGGGTGTTTGCCTTCTTTGTCAAGCCTCCTAATTAAGCAGAGAAGGAATTTTCCTATTTTCACACAGAGAATGGCTGTCAATACCAAGGCTACCAGAAGGAGGACTGAGCAGGGATGGATCTCTGTCTTGGACTGTCTTTTCCTCCCAGTCATTGAGGAAGTGAGATATTCCTCTCAGTCTGGAAGCACCCTGTGTCTCAGAAGAGGATGGTGTGGGGGAAACTGTTCTTTAAAGTTGAAGTCTACCGTTGTCCAGATAGCCTTCTGGGACTCGGTGTAATTTGGAGGACTGCCCTCATTGGGAGATCTTCTCCTTTTCTGACCTTCTCTAGAGAGTTCAAAAAACCCCACACTTCTACCTGCAGAATGCCACATAGCCTTGGTTAAGATGACAGGTTCAACTTCCTTTCTCCTGATAAGAACCTGTTCAGCTAACACCTGAGACTCCTGAAATGCTTCCCCATGCTAATGTGGCATTGTGGTACCCTAAACCTTCAGCCAATGACCTTTGCCCTCCCCATCCCCCAAAGTATATAAGCCAAGTAAAGTTGATCTTCCTCCCCAAAGATGGTCCCAGTGCCGCTTTATTCACTGTATATCCTCACGAGGTTTCCGAACCTGCCCCTTCCCCCCACACACACACCACCACCACCACCCCTCCACAACCAGCTCTCATCTCTGCCTCCTTCTTCCGAGTGGACCGATATCTGCCAACAATCCCACAAGGGCAGGGAGAGTCACGGGTGAGGAGAAGAGGAAAAAGAAAGGACTCAGGTCAGTCTAGGACAATGAGCCACGGAAGCGTCCAAACTCATCTCCACTTTGAAAAGAAAGTCCAGAGCAAAGAGGAAAACTCCAGCTAGAGGCGGCAGCCGCCACCGCCCTGCAGGAGCGTCCTTCCACAAACAGACCTAGGCCCAGACAGGATGGAGAGGAGGGGGTGCATGATAACTTGGGGAGCTAGGAGCCTTGTCTTCGGCTATACACTGCCAGTGGGAAGAAATGGGCGTCTTGTCTACACAGCTTTGGGCTGGGGAAAAGAAGTATTTTTAACTTTGGGGGTTTTTATTTTACACTGATCTCTCAAAACCATGGCATGTGGTACTCAAGGTAGGAAAAAGCCACGTTATGCAACAATCCAACCAGGGGGAAATCCCCTCAGACCTCCAAGGAACCATAAATTGGACCTGAGCTTTCAAAGCAGATTCCGATTTATTTTGTTGGTTGGCTGACTGTGCTTCTTGTAACACAAACACAATAACAAGAAGCCTGAATCACGGGGGCCTGATGCTATCTGCTAGGTTTGGCTCCGGTTCTCCGACCTCCCTGCCTGTCTGGGTCTGGTGAAAAGAAACTAACAACTGTGTTATTCTGGGTTGGGGAAAAAGCACATTCGTCCACATTAGCACATTAGCAGATTAGCGGGCTTCCAGGAGCCCCACCCTGAGGAAGCCGACAAAGGAAGTCCACATTTCAGGGGAGGGCCGAGGGTCAGTGAGGCTCTGAATAAGAGGAAAGAAAGTCAGATATCTCAGCACGCTTGAAATCAGAGGCCAAGTTGGGGGATTCTGGGTGGTTGGCTAGGTGAGAAAAGGGCCTAACCTGGCCAAGAGACCTAGAAGAAGGACGGGCGTTGTGGATAAAAACTCTGTCTCCACGTTATCCAGAACCAGCCCACAGCTCACAGACTCATCCTGCAGACTCACATTGGCCACTCTTTGGGGCACCTGTTAGGAAGGTCTCAACTTCTTTGTTCATGGATATTATAGCAGCTTTTTTCTATTTTAAAAAATATACACACCTATATACACCCTCAGGGAACTTGGCACGGCACAGCAAGATCCTATAGAAAGACCTTTTGGGTCAAGAGAGTTTCAGCCTGGAACACTGATGTTTAGATTCATAGGAGCTTAGCTGAGTCCATTTGCTGAGAACTTAAAGATCTCCGGCAGGACTTTGTTTTCATTCCATGGGGTAGTTCCTACTTTATGAGAGGAAAAATTCTTAGCCTCTGTGTTTATAAATGCAATCATGATCATCACTACCAGCTCCCCCAGCCCACAAGAAAGAAAGGTTTGTACTGTCGGAGGCATAAAATCCAGGAAAGCATTCTCAGGAGGAAGCTGGGTTCTCTGATCAGCAGGTCAGCAGGGCTTGTTAACCTTGACTTTCTGCACCACGCTGAGCGAGGCTCACACAGAGGAAGTGAAGGCTCCCCGTGGGTAACAAGCAAATTTTCTTTGTTCAACAGAAATAAATACAAGGAGTCCTTTCTACAATCAAGTCATTGTGCTTTTCGAAGCAGAAACAGAAGGTCTTTAGAGGAGAGCCCTATTGGCAGAAATATATGGTAAATAAGTAGGAAATTGAAGGACGTGGGGGAGGTAGAAGAGAGCTTGAGAGAAGGCACTCAGAGCTATGAATAAATACAGAGAGGAATGAGCGTGCAGCTGAGGTAGCCAAGGAAAAGATGCCACAGAGGATTTGGTGATGAAGTTGCAATGGAGAAACAACCTCTGTTTGTCTCCAACAAACATGGCCCCGAGACCTATGAAGCCTGAGTTCCAGAATGTAAGAGCTCTGAGCAAGTCTATTTGCATTCTGAGTCTCTGATTTCCTCCTGCATAAATTGGGGTCAAACCCAGGCATAGGTGAAAAAGATTAAACAAGGTGATTAATCGGGAGAGTTCCTGGCATAAAACAGTTCTCAAGAAATGTCACTCTGTAATGAGTTTCTTAAAGATGAGAATTTATGGGAATGATACAAGACAGCCAGGCAGGAAGTCTTGATTGGCCAGTAGGGGAAATGGCTGGTCAGATACTCAAACCTAGAAAGTTTGATGTGATGCCAAAAATCATCAGGGTAAACGAATCTACTCAGAAGGGCCCTCTCGCAGGATCCAGATCAAAGCTAACAACGGAGACAAACAATAGAGTCCTTGGCCTAAGTCTCCTTGTCATAAAAGGCCTTGTATTTAGATTTCTGACATTGCTTCTAGTTGAGTTTTTACATAAAATCACAGAGCCTCGACATCTAGTGAAGACCTGTATAGACATACCCTACACACGGTTGGGCACGTCTCTTCCTCTTTAATCAATCAAGTGCCTCAAAATATGGAACTGATTCAAGCTGTTCTTGTCCTCTGAGGTCCAAGGGCAAGCTGAGATGACCTGAGGTCAAATCGCAACAGGGAAGCCTGTCTGCTTCTACCCCGTGGGTACAACACACTGGTCTGCAGTTGCATTGTGGTACCTGGCAAGAGAGCACAGCGTATGGAGACGTGTGAGAACCAGAGGAGCACAGTGGCTACAAAGGACAGAAGAGAATCTAAGGCCTGGGAGACCATCCAGCTTGAGGAGCCAGTATAAATGGTTCTCCATGGTGCCAATTTAGAGCCAAACTGGGCTGTTGCTGGGTTCTGCACATCTTATATCAGGATAACATTGTTTCCTTCCACCATCTCAGAAAGGTCTGCCCTTCCTGCAGACGGCCCTTCCTCCCACACGGAACGTGTCAGGAGTGGCATCATCTGTTTCATCGCATTTGCTAAAAAGCATTATGGACCGGACCATGAAGGAATGAAATGACCAATGAGCAGAATCCCCCTCCCTCCACCCACCCCCACCGTGGCCATCAAGACACTCACTCTCAAAAGGTTGCCTGATTCACCGACTAGGCCCTTGTAAATGTGGTGGTTTGTGTCCCGTCCCTCGGGACTCAGTTATTCGTGGGGTTCGAGGGGGATCCGGCCTGAAAAAAGAAGAACGGGTAAGATAGGAGAGTGAGACCAAGCAAAATTGTTGTCAAGGTCTGCTTATTGTAATGAGGGCAGGGGGGTTTAAGCAGTAAGGAGGGGGAACGGGGGAAGGTAATAAATCTGAAACAATCAGGTGAAATATCCTCGGAATGCAAGGGTAAAGGTGGTTGGGTAAAGGTCAGTTTATTGATTAGCTAGTTCCTGTATAAGGCTCCAGTAACTAAATATTTGCTCAGTTTATTGATTAGCTAATTCCTGGAACAGTGGATGAGGGAGGGTGCTGAATCAGTTGCATACATGATTTAGGAATACTTGTAAGATGGTTGCACTCCGGCCCCTTAATGTAGGCGTTTGTCTCCAACAGGTTTGAATGGGTTTGGCCCCCACAGACTCATATGTTTGAAGGCTTGGCCCACAGGGAGTGACAATATCGGGATGTGTAGCCTTGTTGGAGTAGGGAGAATGTTACTGTGGAGGTTTGGGGTCCTAAAATCAAGATCCACCCACTTCAGAAGAGTCGGTCTTCTCCTATTGGCCTTCAGATCAAGATGTAGAACTCTCAGCTCCTCCAGCACATCTGTCCGGATGCCGCCATGCTTCCTGCCATGATGATAACGAACGAAATCTCTGGACCCATAAGCATTCCAGTGTCTAAACAACACGACAGACATGTATGTGAGGAGTTATAGCAGCTCAGAGAGGGCTCCACCCTGAGAGGAAGACACCGCCAGAGCTGAACCTTAAGGAAAACTGGTCGACCAGACCGGATTATTCCCTGAAGGAAAGTCTGAGATGTGGGTCTTGTGGAAGCGGCAATAATGTCATCTTGGAAGAGACCTGACTGGATTAGGCTGGAAAGGATAGCAGAATAGCTATCCTTTGTTCCCTCTGGCTCAGCATGAGCTGGTTCCCACAAAGAGGGAATAACCCTCACATCCCTGAGGCTGAGCCCTGGTACCCCCATGGCATCTTGTCAGTGGTTCCTGGCTGCCCAGAGCCATGGCTGTACAGCACAAGCTTGTAGACATTCCTACCCCACCCCACCACCACCACCACCACCACCACCACCACCACCCCGCCCCCTTCTGCGAGCTTGCCTAGCCACAGATATCATCCTGACAGGAAGTAGAACTGCATGTCAGTAGAGTCAGAGCAGTGGGAAAGCAAAGGGAGCCCATTGCATCTCTGCAGGTCAGATGGGTCATAGGGGAGCAGTCGGTATGAGCACAAACCAGCCAAGCCTTCAGGCTGTGCATGGGATGGGACTGGACAAGAGCTGCTTCACAGAGCTGTCTCTCCACTGTGGCCAGTGTCTCTTGTATCATAGCAACAGCAATGTGACTAAGAAGTGCCCAGGGTGCTGGAGAGATGGCCCAGTGGTTAAGAGCACCAACTGCTCTTCCAGAGGTCCCGAGTTCAAATCCCAGCAACCACATGGTGGCTCACAAGCATCCGTAACGAGATCTGACACCCTCTTCTGGTGTGTCTGAAGATAGTTACAGTGTACTCACATATAATAAATAAATAATTGTTTTTTAAAAAAAAAAATAAGTGCCCAGTGTTTATCCCATGGTCAATATTTTACTCCTCTGAGAGCTTTTGCTTGTTTCTTTTGCCATCCAGGGGCTATCAGTGTGAGGCAGGGGCATGCTTGATCCTGCTCTACTAGTGAAGACATTGAAACTGAATGAGAAATGATCTAACTTGCACGTCACAGGACTGGGACTCGGAACCCACTGGTTGTCTGAGCAGGCTCTACAGCAGGACGGGTGGGTTTGCATCTTCTCTATTTTGCCCAGACTGCCCCCATGCTCCTGATACGCTCTCACTGACACAACCTCTGGGTACTTCTGCCCTGGCATTAGAAAATCATCAGAAACAAAGAGAAACAGCAGCAACTTGGGCTAAGCAGCTCCTGGAGCTCTCCTGCCGAAGCCAAGACAGATTCTCCTTTCTGTTCCATCTCCCCATAGCCCTTGACACATCTTCTCCCACAGCCCATGAGAACCAAGAAGCATCCCACCGGACTCCCAGCCAGGCTCACGGAAGCAGGTCTGACCGTGGGCATTTCTTACCATGGTCTGGTTAGTCTGGCTAGCCTGCCTGCTCCCTGGCCTCCTCCATTTGTCTGCAAAGCACGGTAAGAGAGACAGAAGCCTGACCGAGAAGCGTGGGTACCTGTAAGATAGTCACGCAACACATGGAAAAGCCTGTGCTGATGGCAGAAGCTTGGCAAGTAGAACATCCTGTGATTCAGCCCCGTGGGTGCAGTCAAGGCCACTGCCTCCAGGAGGTCAGGCAGGGACAAGGATGCAGGACCTCAGAAGTAGGTAGGAACTACTGTCAGTCTTGTATTGCCCATGCACAGTCTGGGCGCTTAATACATGTTAACTGACTACTAGTCATAGTACAGGCTTGTGGATGGTCACACGAAAGACCAGGATACGACAGCAGGCACTTAGGATCAACTGCCACCCCGTCACCCTAAGGTCCATCCATAGAGGATCCTAGAAAGGGCCTGGCTTCCTAAGTCCTAGGTTGTTCTATGACAACTAGGGGCAAAGGTAGAATCCGAGCTTTGTTCAACAAAAGTGTGGGTAACTTAAGTCTAAATGAGCAAGAGTTCCTACAGACTGTACTATGAGGCTCAATGGGACTTATGCCAGAAAATAAAAAGATGATAGACAGACAGACAGACAGACAGGTAGATAATGGCAGGTAGATGATAGACAGACAGCTACATAGATCAATACAGATAGATGATAGATGATAGACAGATATAAATGATAGACAGGCAGACAGATGCATAGATCCATACAGATAGATGATAGACAGATAGATATACATGATAGGTAGACAGGCAGACAGATACATAGATTGATACAGATAGTTGATAGATGATAGACAGATAGATGTAAATGATAGACAGACAGACAGATGATAGTAGGCATGCATATATACATTTATCCTTTGTTTCTCAAGTACTCTGTGGCCAGGCTTCCAGACAGTTACTGGTTTTTTAATTAGTGAATTAAATAAACTCTTTGACACATGAATCTCTTAGTTGTTTTTTTTTTTTTCTGCCACTTGTTTTTCAAGTCAACTTTTAACCTTCTGAAATTTATGTTTTCATACCACACAGGGAGATAAGACTTTCTCAAGGGGCCTTTTAAAGGGAGCCATGTGATTCCTGGCTGAACAAACACATTCCCATAATGCCTTGCTAACTCAGATATGCCACCGGGCAGCACTGACCCTGGCCGCTGCCTCCAGCACAGACGCATTGGAGCTTTGGGCTTTGCTCCCAAACTGGATATACGAAGCCATTGAAGAGTGTTTCTTTCCTGCTTAAAAAAAAAAAAAAAAAAGTCCTAAATCAGAGTGACGTGAACCAGAACCCTGGAGTTCACCAATTCTTTGGCACCGTACAGGTACAACATTCCATGCAAATATTCTCATATTTTTCTACCCAGCTAGGTGTCTCCACATGGAATGGTGGAAAGATAAGTGAGGGGGGGAAAGGCTGGAGATCTTGGACACACACACACACACACACACACACACACACACACGCACACACACACCTGTCATTCTACCACTACCTTACTGATCAAAACGTACATGAACACATCCCATCTCCTTCTACTGCTATCTGTCGAAGGCTATCAGGAACATTAATGCCTTTGAAATCCCAGTGAGGCTGGCGGTGGTGGCGCACGCCTTCAATCCCAGCACTTGGGAGGCAGAGGCAGGTAGATTTCTGAGTTTGAGGCCAGCCTGGTCTACAGAGTGAGTCCCAGGACAGCCGGGGCTACACAGAGAAATCCTGTCTCAAAAAAAACCAAAAAGAAAGAAAGAAAGAAAGAAAGAAAGAAAGGAGGGAGGGAGGGAGGGAGGGAGGGAGGGAGGGAGGGAGGGAGGGAGGGAGGGGGAAAGAGGAAGGAAGGAAGGAAGGAAAGAGAGAGAGAGAGAGAGAGAGAGAGAGAGAGAGAGAGAGAGAGAAAGCAAACCCAGTGGAAACCTGCTTCTGCCAGGTTCAGAACAAAAGGCTGTTGGCCTTGGGCAGCTGTCCTTGGGTCGCACCCCTTACTACCCAGGAATAAACAATAAAGGAGAAGCTGGGCTCCAGCAATCTCCTTTCCCCGTCCGGTAGAATCTCAGTGTAAAATGGTGGCAGATGGTAGGATGAATAATTTATGCTTCCCAAAGAGTATTACGACATGGGAGACTGGATCTGAGAGGAACTGAGTAGAAACAAGGGGATCAACGGAAACCCTGTTTCCCGAGTCCAAAGTGTCGAGAAAGCTGGGGGGCGGGGTGCAGCCCAGGTAAAGAGTAAAGCAGGTAACCGGAAGGGGATGGACGCAAGACACGTCAGGAGGTCAGGTGATCACGAATTATTGATAAACTGAATAGGAGTAATAAGGGATGGGAGGATGGAGATGATACTTGGACTTGAGTAACTGGATGCACGGGGGTAGCCTGGGCTGGGGCTGGGGGCAGGGAAGAGTACATTTTAGACAAGAGAATCCAGTGGGGGAGAGAGGGCATCCTCCCGGTTCCTGTTACAGTTGGAAGGCCTTGGGACAATGTGGACAGAATCACACAGGTAGTGCATTAAAATATCTTCCATCTCCATTCTATTCAGCAGTCCTTCACCACCTCTTTAATCTTTGCATTCTAGAAGGTTCCTTGCCCCTTTTCACACCACAGCTGAGTGCAGCAAGGGTGTGTCCCTTTGGTGATGCTCTGCGCCTGTGCCCTTGGCGTGTGATTCAGTAGACCCCGCGGCGGAATCACGGAAGTTTGTCTGTTAAAAAAAAAAAAAAAACATAGCTGTGTACCTTTCTCCCGGTGATATTCGGCGAATGTAATGCAATTTTTTGGTGGTAAATAAGTACACAAAAACATTGAATAATAAAAGTGGAAAATCCAATATAAAGCTACATCGTTTCCATTCCAAATGGCTAGTCTAACTGTATTGAACTTTACTGAAATGTACAGACTTGAGGTCTGGTTAATTTGGGGGTGTGGGACATATTATTTGCAAGTTTTTGATAATAAGGCATATAAAAAGAAAATTTTTTAAATGATGCATGACTCTCAAAGAACACTAAAGGTTGATTTCTGTCTTCCAAATACACACTCAAGCATGTGCACCTATGTGCATATGAAGACACACAGAGACACATGTGTACATACAGAGAGATAGAAAGGGAGGTAGAGAGACAGAGAGAGAAAGGGGGAGGGGAGGAGGCAGAAAGAGAGAGAGAGAGAGAGAGAGAGAGAGAGAGAGAGAGACTATGAAACTGTCTTGGCTGTGAAAGGGTCTCAGGAAAAGCAGCTGGAGTACTAGGTCCCGAAGGGTCTCCTCCGCCTCTAGGCAGGGCTGGGCCCGCTAGTCCCCTTGCTTCCTACTGAAGATGCCAAGATCATCCCCAAAGCATTGAACTGTGCGGCAGCTGGGCCTCATTAGCCATGACCACGACTCTGTCCCCAGCCTCCCAAGTCCCAAGAGCTTTCAGTAGCAAGAAACGAAGCTTACTGTGATGGATCTTTCCAACCACTTAGCATGGTATCAATAAATGGTTGTCATCCAAAAGGAAGGGACACATTACATACAGGGATAAGTATGTAGACATGGACAGTGAGGATTGATGAATGAGAGGAAGAGCTGGAGAAATTAAAAGAGATCTCGCCACATTGTTCTTTGGGGGTTTTTGTTTGTTTGTTTGATTTGGGGTTTTTTGTTTGTTTGTTTGTTTTCCTTTTATTTTGTTTTGTTGCTTTTTAGTGCTGTCTATAACGAACAGCTCTCCTTTCAATGTTCTTTGGCCTGTGTTCAACCTCTTAGATAGATAGTAGCTCCCAGGAATCCAAAGATGGAGCAGATGCAGCCTCAGCCCTCAGAGCCACCATTCCATGATGAGGGGCCAAATGAGCGGAAAAGCAAAGCATGCTGGGAAACTTCAAAGCAGCCGCAGCCTTAGGGGATGTAATAGTTGTCCTGCAGATCAAAGAAGTGTCTGGGGTGGGGGTGGGGAGAATCCACAGAAGACAGGCAAGTGAGGTGCCGTTCCAGGACAACAGACAAGGGGACAGAGGCATCGCAGGCTCTGGTTCTAGGATGTTGGCGGGGTTTTGTTTGGTTTTGTTTGTTTGTTTTTGTTTATGGGACAGGTCTCCTGGAAGACACATTTAAGTCAAACCTACAAGAGCAGCTATTATAAATGATAGATACAAAATAAAATGTCGGTTAACCATTGAAGTCTAAATAGGAATGAATGGACATGTGAAAATTAGGGAGCTGAGGGGGTGGGGTGGAGAGATGGCTCACTAGATAAGAGCACTTAACGCCTCTTCCAGAGGACTCAAGTTCAGTTCCCAGCCTGCACACTGGGTGGTTCAAAATTACCTGTAACTCCAATGCTTCCAACCCATGAGTACCATGGGCACCGGTAAACACACACACACACACACACACACACACACACGCAGCCAAAAATAAAATTAAAAGCTGTTAAAGTACGAAGCGCAAATATCGATCCCTTTCACCAATTCTGGAAAGGATCAGAGTTGTCCATGTTCCTTTGGCTTTGCTACTGTGCAAGTGTGGTGGTGTCCCCACTGTCCAAAACTTGGAGACACAGCTCTCGGGCTCCACCTCAGACCCACCAGATCGGCATCCGTGTCTTACTGTAGATGATTCACGAGCTCTTTGAGATCAGAGAAGTCTACACGCTGTCTTACAAGTTGGGCTTCGGGCTAGAAGCAGCTGGAACCAGTGCAAACGAAGTTGCCCAATCCAAGTTTGGAGACTAACTGCACATTGCCAAGTTCCCTGGTTTACTATTTCCGGTGGGAATGTCAGCTCAAGCCCATGGCGTTCGGGTGCCGCGTTTCCACAGCTATGCTGTAGACAGCTCCTCGAAGGGTTCCAGTGTCTCCTGCCACCAAAAATGCATTCATTGTGCCAACCGCCTTAGTGTGGAGAAGAGGGACAAGCGATTTCATTCTTAATACAAAAAGGCAGCTGGAATGATCCGGGCAATCTGTGCTGCTTTAGCAATAGCCCTCAGCTGGGGTGCTTTCCAGTCAATTTAACGTTCCTTCCACGAAGGCCCCGGGACACCACAGATTGAAGGTCCAGCAGGTCCAGTGTCCTTGAGAACTGTTTCTGCTACGGGATGGTGGTTGGGGACTGCCTCCTGGAAAAAGGGTGGTGCCCTGTGTTCTCACCCCAACAAAGCAGAGGGGGCGGGGGGGGGGAGAGAGCTAGCTGTCTTCATCCCTGGGCCATTTTATAAAGTGCTAATCCCGCTCACGAGGGTGGAGACCTCGTGACTTAGATGCTCCCAGAGGCCACGCCCCTTCCTAGTACACAGGGGGATTTTGTTTCAGCGTGATTTGGGAGGAGCCGCCATCCTTAAACTAAAGCGGAATGCTGGCCCAGCATCTGCAAGGTCTTGGGGTTCTGCCGCCAGCGCTACACCACACAAAGCGATAACAGGTGTCATTCCCAAGACCTGTCACTAAACACTTGCTCAGTCTTCAGCCTCACTCTCCTCCCTCGCCAAGACTGACAGAGCCGACTGCCTGCCGTGCTGTAAGCTTCCAAAGGGAGATGGCCTCGCCCACCGGACTCTAGTCAGCAGCCACGGGAGAAAGTACAACAGCCACAGGCACCTGAATTCCACCCACAAGTCAACAACTTAGCATGGAAGGGAATCCTCGCTCAGCCCTGCTGAGCTGACACTGGGATTGCAAAATTACAAATAGCCCTCATCCTGGGGACAAGCTATGCTACATCTGGATGCTGGTCCATTTAAAAAAAAAATAAGAGAAATCAAATATTTATTATTTAAGGACACTAAAGGTTGTCTACGTGTTTGTAGTTAAATAGTAAAAGCCAAGGGAAGCATTTGGAGCATACAATTACTGCAAAATTAAACTGACTCTGTCTCAAAAAAAAAAAAAAAAAAACAAAGGAAAAAAATTAAACCATTCACAGTGCTTAAAACGTGGCCTGTCCTCAGAGAAGCATCGTGTACATTTTAGTTGTAGAAAGCAGTGGTGGCCCTTTCTGTCTTCTGAAAATGCTGACTCCTTTATTAGTAAATGGCCCTAGTCATCTTTCTCCTCAAAGCCTCCTTCTCAACAGTCCTTCTCTTCAGCCGACACTCCCAACCCGTACCACGTTTATCTCTGCTGCGGCTGTTCCTTCTTGCCCAGAAAGCAAATAAACAAAAGCCAAGTGGCCCGTGCTTTGCAGTGGACAGAATGAAAATGTCCCCTACAAGCTCACGCACCTGAACACGTATTCCCCAGTTGGTGACACTGTTTGGAAAAGGGGGTGCAACCTTTGCTAACAGCATAAGCCACCCCACCTGCCTTCAGTGTGGCTTGTTGACTTCAGGCAACCTATGCCCTTTGTGTTTGAGGCCCTCGGCTCATTTCTGTACTTGCTATCAAGAACCCTAACCTTTTCAGAAACGGATGGGAACGTCCTGAGAGAGAGAGAGATGAAATCACACATCTAGAGCATGTGTTGGATATCAGGTAGCAAGAAAAGACAGGGTACTGGAAGATAGCTTCAAGAAAAGGACCTTTCCCCAAGATGGGAGGAGAGATAGATATCTTTTTTTAAAACATACTTCACAAGTAGGCCTTGCTACACTCTTTGATATCCACAGAAAGCCCAGTTCTTATTTGACCTACAGAGTCCCCCCTCCATTGTCTCCCCCTTCTTGTCTTCCAGCTGTCTTACCTCGCTTCTTTCCCCCTTTACTTCAAGTTCCTTCCCCTGCCCCCGGAAGTCATTGTGAAAGAGCCGGTTGAGGGCGGGGCTTCTGGAACCAGCACTATACATTCGACTTCCGGCTTGGCTTCTCCTCACCGTGTGACTTTGAGTGACTTCATCTTCATGGGCATGTGGGCGTGGGACATTGGGAAGGCCCATTTCCTCATCTGGAAAATGGCGATAACAAGAAGCCGTGCTTTATAAGCCTCGCATGGCATGGCATGATTCATGAAAGTCACCCAGACCGATTCTTCAACAGCAAAGGCTTTGCCTTCCCACCACAAGCAATTGCCAGTACCCACCCCGTCACCCTGCCACTCACCCAATTCTTCACCCTTCAAACACTCTCTCCAGCGTCTTACGGATCCCCTGCCGATAAGCACAACTCAAACTCCCCTGTTACAGGAGTACAGGGTCCAATGTGTTTCTCTTCCAGAGCTGCTCTGAGCATATAAAAACCTAATCTTACCTCATTCCATCACCAAAGCAGTTGCTTGTCCAACCCTGAATGTGTTCAAGCCCTGAAATTACTTCTACCTGACTTTCTGTGGACCACCAACTTCAGCAGTGTCATAGACACACTGAGAACAATTTGCAACATAAGCAATGATTGATTCACTACCAACCAGCAGCTGACTAAGCTATGTCATCAGCTTTTAGTAATTTTGCTGGTAGTGTGGTCACAATGGTTAGATCGAATATGACTCTACCAGGAATTGTCACTATGACAATCTTCTAAGATGCTGTATTCTCCCTTGGTATTCTCAAATGAGTGAGCAATGCTACAGGTGCAGGAAGTAAGAAGAAAATCTGAAACGACAGAGCAAATGCAAATATGTGAACAGACGGTACCCAACATCTTTGACATCCTCAAGTGCTTCCCAACCATATTGGTAAAGTTCTGGCAGAATTCCATTCTCAGCAGATTATCTGAAGGCCAAGAATAATGATGATAAAAAGGCAAAACCATTCTCTCTCCTTGGCAGTGGTGATTGGGTTTTTATTTCTGTATTCCCCAACACTCGGTGTAGGGCCTCAGTTGTAGGAACTGCTTCATAAGTACTGATAGATAGAACTGTGGATGATTTTTAGATACCTAGTGACCAGACAATTGTTCTTTAGACTAGAGACTGTGGCTCCTAAAATTAATTAAATGTAAAACAAAATCACGTCATTTGAATGGAGAGAAAAGTCACGTAAACATCAATTAGCTTGCTTATTATTCCTATGTGCCGGTTTTGTTTCCAGTAGTCAAGTCCTGGTTTTCCTCTATAAGCCCTCTCCCCGTCCCACTCTTAGTGCATTGGGTAGAACCTAGGAACATTTCCTCATGAGCCACAATACTAGACACGTAACCCTCACCTTCCCGTTCAAAACAGTACACCCTCCTGGACATAGTGATGGGGCAATGATTCACGGAAGTAAATCTGGAGACTTTGGTTTAAGCAACCAGAAAGTGTTGATTAGAACTGGACTCTTTCCTCTATGGAGTTGGAGAAGGAGATGGTAAGACAGGGAAGGCCTGGGGCCCTCCAAGGGAAAGTCTCTCAAAATTAAAACCCAGAGGCAGCTCGATAAAGAGGAGGACAGACAAGGTGTTACATCTTTAAAGCTCCTGGATGAAGCCATGATGCAGTCTAGGGATTCTGATCAGGTTTGTTTTCTCTGCCAATTAAAGACTGAAGAGCCAGGAAAAACATCTCAAGCGGACCAGGTCTGCGTGGAGGAATCTTGAACACCACAAACAGGAGTGGACAGAATCAGCAGATGAAGAAAGGAGCTTATTAAACGATCCTCCGCAAAGCAGAGGGGGACTCCGGGAACTTTTAATGCCTCTGAAGAGTTTTTCTCCTGTAAATTAGAATTGGTCAGTTTGAAGAGAGACAGGATGATTGGTCCACAGCTGTTGTGTAAAATGTCCTGATCCTGACTTCAATTTGTTGAACCAGCCCATCAGCACAGGGCCTGCTGGGGAGAGACAAAAGCCTACAATCAAGTCAGGAGGGGGGAGGAAGAAGCCGCCATCTTGGATGTTTGTCATCTTTATTGCTTAGCCTAGGCAAGGCTCCTCTCCCAAGCTGTCTGCCCACTAGGGTGTCTATCTAACTCCTAGTCTCTCTGACACCCCTGAACTCACAATGCCCCAGTGCTTTTGCCCCAACAAAAACCTTGTTTTACTTTGAAACGAGTCCTGGAGGCCTTGACTAATAACCCTCTAAATACATCTGAGCTTTTCCCTTGGTTTGGTTTGGCTTAAGCTAAGGACCTGAGCATCCCACCTATACTTCTCTGCACTTGGAATTTAGTACTGCAGGAGTCTCAAGGCCACAAAGACCCCTAGGGTGACAAATGAAGCCTGAAGCCGCTGTGGTGACTGAAACCCCCAGGGGTTAATGTAAAGTTAATGGCATCTGATCCCAAACACCTTCAGTGAGAAGTCACCCTCATGCCATTGTAACACCAAATCATCTTCCCGTTAATTGGCCCCTGTTTCTCTGTAGTCCCTTCTTGCTGTTAAATATTTGTACTGGCATTTTAGTCAGGAAGAAGTTAGTGAGCCTAATTGCTCAGCCTGCCCTTAACTGACAGCCCTGTTACCAGATAGCGCCAGAAAGAAAACAATGGGGGGCTTAACATTGCCGGGGGAGGAATGCCAGGTATGCGGTCATAAAATCTAATCAGTTGAGAGCAGGGAGAGCCGGAGATGAGCCTGCTAATCTTTTCTGGGGCTCAAACCATGACGCGCTTCCAGCATTCGACTCTTTTCACAGGGTTTGGGCATTCTTTCTAAACCTGTAAAAAAAAAAAAAAAAAAAAAAAAACATGACTTTCTTACAAATATAAACAGGACATATGCCTCAGACTTTAGTACATCCACCCACCAATTGATGAGGGAGCCAGAGGTGTTAAACTGGCTCAAAGGAGAACTCAAAGAGGAGACCCACATGCAGGACATCAACAAGGCTAATGCATGCACAGCTGCAAAGGACTTCAATGACCAGAGTCCTCCACACTAAGTTCACAGGCACTGGCTGTGGGCAAGAACTGTATTTTGCTATGTTGGTTTTCTGTTCGCACAGTTCTGTGCAAGGACTGTGGAAGGCACAGATTGCTCTGCAATCCAAAAACCCTAGTCACAGTACTGAGAAGCACCCAGAGTTCCACAGGGTATTCCAAGAATACCATTGCTTTCAGCGTATTTTTTTTAATTATTATTTTTTGAACAGCTTCCAGTATCTGTCTACATTAACCAAGCACATAGTGCATCTTTTAATTGAGCATTTCTGCTCTTTCTCAAAATTCTACTGAGACTTGGTTTCTCCATCTTGAAGGAAGGAAATTGTTATAATCATCTTTCTAGGCTGTGAGGATAGAACGCAGCAATGTCTGGGAAACGCCCTAGAACTTCAGTAACTACTCAGCACCCAGGGCAGTGTCCTATGTGGGGGAGGGGGAGCCAATGTTACCTGGAGCAGCCCATCTGATCCTGATTCAATAGTGCTCTGCATTCTGTTACCATTTCTGAGGGGTTCTAGGGCAGTAGAGAATCTGAAGTTATGTGCTAGAGATTGGATCTAGAGTGTTCCCCAAAGGCCTATGTGTTAGAGGGTCAGTCCTCAGGTTGACATTGTTGGAAAACAGTGGAAACTATTAAGAAGTTAGGGTGAGCGAGAGGTTTTTAGGTCATTGGTAGACAGCTTCATAAGTATTTGTGGGCCCTCAGTCTCTTTCTTTTGTTCTCTAGTGCTTTGTGTCCTGGTCATGACAGGTAGTTTGCCATATTTTTCCTGCTGAAATAAGTTGCTTCACCATGGCCCATAAAGTATTGTGGGGGGTCAGATTCTCTCTCTCTCTCTCTCTCTCTCTCTCTCTCTCTCTCTCTCTGTCTCTCTCTCCCTCCCCCTTCCCTCCCTCCCTCCCTCTCCCTCTCCCTCTCCCTCTCCCTCTCCCTCTCCTTCTCCCTCTACCTCTACCTCTACCTCTCCCTTCCTCTCCCTCTCCCTCTCCCTCTCTGAAAAATCAAGAATTTACTTGAACGTTATTAGTTCAATATTTTAGCTACAGAAGGCAGAGACTTTAGTACCACCACTTTAAATTCTAAACATTACACATTAAATGATAAACCAGACTGTCTTCATCTTAGGGTTGAACGCCATCTTATAGTAAAGACCAACTAGGTTCACTCCTGTTCATGATTAAATGTTTCTCATGGGTTAGGCTATGCCCCACCTGCTTAACTACAAATGGTTCTGTACCACCTGTTCCAGGAAAGGCAACCATGCCTTTGTTTCACAAGGTTATATGACCACCTTGTCATGATCACCTGTTGTTGTGACCACCTATTATTGTGACCACCTGTTCTTGTGACCACCTGTTGTTATGACCACCTGTTCTTGTGATCATCTGTTCTTGTGACCACCTGTTCTTGTGACTACCTGTTGTTATGACCACCTGTTCTTGTGACCACCTGTTCTTGTGACCACCTGTTCTTGTGACCACCTGCTGTTATGACCACCTGTTCTTGTGACTACCTGTTGTTATGACCACCTGTTCTTGTGATCACCTGTTCTTGTGACCACCTGTTCTTGTGACCACCTGCTGTTATGACCACCTGTTCTTGTGATCACCTGTTCTTGTGACCACCTGTTCTTGTGACCACCTGTTGTTATGACCACCTGTTCTTGTGATCATCTGTTCTTGTGACCACCTGTTCTTGTGACTACCTGTTGTTATGACCACCTGTTCTTGTGACCACCTGTTCTTGTGACCACCTGTTCTTGTGACCACCTGCTGTTATGACCACCTGTTCTTGTGACTACCTGTTGTTATGACCACCTGTTCTTGTGATCACCTGTTCTTGTGACCACCTGTTCTTGTGACCACCTGCTGTTATGACCACCTGTTCTTGTGACCACCTGTTCTAGTGACCACCTGTTGTTATGACCACCTTGCAACCATGTCTTTGTTTCAGGAGGTTGTTATAGACACCTTCTTGTGTTTATGTTCTGCTTCTGTAACCCTACCTATTTGCCTGCCAAATCCCCATTTGGAAACCCCCTACTCTACTCCTTATTTTCCCTATGTCCAAGGCTGATATCGTGAACCCTCCCTTAGGGAGCAACAGCCTGTAAAAAAAATACATGAATAAAGCTTGCTTTAATTAATTTGGCCATGTTCAAGTCAGTGGTTTTTCTCCTCCTATCTGTGGGTTTAACCTAAGGATTGAGAACAAGCATCAACACTAGGAACCTGTGGTAAAATTTTTGTGTTTTTAAGTCAGTCATCTCAGTATTTACTACAGTTTAACTGAAAGCTACTCACACAATGCTGGAAATTTTTATCTCTAGATGTAAATAAATTCTGACTACCTGCTGTCTTCCCTCAAAAAAAAAGCCATTGCTGCAGTCATAAACAAATACATTTCATTATTTCTGATCGATACATGTCCCTGTAGTATGACTTCTGTTATAAGCCAGTAGCAGAATCTGACAAAATGTAGCAAAATTCAAATGTCATGGTTAAACAAAAGACATCTGCAAAGCTCAGGTTAACTCTCAGAGGAATAAAGATATAGAAAGTATACTATGTACAGTACAGTGAAAAGCTGTAGGGTAAATATAAAGTAGGAGAAAAATGAGGCTAAAGCAAGTTCTTGATTAGAATTGGGGAAGGCCCATATGTAACAGCCTAGAAGAGATAGAAGCATTGAGGTGAGAAATTTGTAACAGGCCAAGACAGTGCTGAGGCTCCTCCAGTTTTTAATCTTGCTGAGTCCGTTTCAAGTTTTCAGTATTTCAATAGCATTCAAAATGTGATCTCATTGGAGCATACCATAGACAATTACCCAACTCTAGTCCAGGAACTGGAAATCAAAACAACCTAGTTAACTTTGCTTCTGTTAAGCTGCCTGCTTGGGCAAACCTCTCCCTCCATCTAATTGCTTATCTTCGCTTCTGTTAAACTGCTTGCTTGAGCAAAGTCCCC
Source organism: Apodemus agrarius (assembly GCA_964023405.1). Classification (NCBI taxonomy): domain Eukaryota; kingdom Metazoa; phylum Chordata; class Mammalia; order Rodentia; family Muridae; genus Apodemus; species Apodemus agrarius. The sequence goes on along the minus strand of OZ030026.1, from coordinate 46,802,803 downwards.
CTGCAGTTGTGGAGCAAGATACCAGGATATCCCTTGTTCTAAATGTTCAGCATTATACTTGCATCCCAAATACCTGAGTATAGCTCCAGCTACCTGGAATAAAGACCTTTAATTAGCTATAAATTGTGTCTAGTGGTCATCTCTGGTGGGCTTCCTCTAACAAACTCAGAACAAGAGATTTAAAGAAACCTTAGGAAGTTGTAGTACTAGGTAACAGTCTCCATGGAGAGTTGTCAATATGACTGTGCTGGTGAAGAGAAAAGACTAGCACCAAATTATGTGACTGTTGATAGTCTAATGTGGCTTGGGGTACTTGGGGTCCAGGTCTATATGGTTTGTATACAAAATGTTGTCCCAAAACTCATTGACCAAATGTCTTGATTGCCAGTGAAATGTTCAGAAATGGGACTTCCATGAAGGGACTGAATCACAAGGGCTCTGACCAAATCTATGGATGGGTGTGCTGTTGGATTTGTAGTGTCATGGTGTTATTGGAGGATGATGGGAAATGATAGGTGGGACCTGGTTGTGGGGAGTGGCTCACTGGGGACATGCCCAGAAAGGTTTGGATCCTTTCTCTCCTCCTGTTTCCTGGCTACCACAAGGTGAACAGCCCTCCTCCGCCATGCCCTTCTGCTAATGAGAATCACTAACATCAGTTTTGCCTCACCACCGGCCAGTGGAGCTAAGTAACCATGAGGTCAGAATGTGAACCAAATAAAACAAAAATAAAACTTCTACTTTTATGTTGTTTTTCTTAGGCATTTTCTCCTAACACCAGACAGTTATGCTAACATACACCAACTGTAAGGATAGACACCTTCCCCTCGCTCAACCCTCTCACTCTGTTCCTTAGCCTGAGTTGCAGACTGCACATTACTGTGAGGTCATTATTAATCTGGATCTTTACTGATGCTTAGACTATCATAACTGCAGGTCAAAATTGTATCAATATTTCCATCCACGACCACAGTGGGATTCTGTCCTATTTTAGATGTTCTGATTCTCGCTGCTGACCCTCTGCTAGAATATTTTAACTAGTTTTTATAACTCTGGGGGTCACATTTGTGAACACAGTCACACATACACATTCTAAACAAAGGACTATAGTTAGTTTACGAGTCACTCCTCAACCACAATAAAGTGCACACAGTTATATTATGTGAACAGATCCCACCCCTGCCTGAAGAATCCCCAGAACTGGGTACATAGTCACTACCTAATTTTCAGTTTTCTTCCCATATTTTAAAAGTATCTTTTAATGGATTTAATTATGACAGTTCTGTAGGACAGTACAAGGTCCTCCTCAAGAGGCCACATTACATCTAACCATCTCTGTTCTTCATGACCACATTCACAAACTCATGAAGCTCTTGAATAAGGAGTACAGCGGTGTAGAGCAGGAAAAATAACTTTTTCTTTAGTCTCTAATGCTCAACAACTACATTTGTGAGTTAATCAGGCAAAAGACAATTCAAAAGAAAAAAAGGTATATCATTTTATTTGGTGCAAATATTTTAATTTGTGTGTGCATTGAGAGACATTTATAGAAATGAAATTAAGACTCATGGAAGTACATAGATGAGGGAGGTTATAAAAACCCTTTGTTCTTGGTTTTATTGAGATAGAATCTCACCCTGTAATTCAGACTGGCCTGCAACTTGCTATATCCAAAGCTGGTGTGTGTTGTGAGCACATGCATCCATGTGTACAGGCACATATGCCTCTGATGGAAACTTGCAGAGATCAAAGATCAACATGAGATACATTCTTTTTTTTAAAAAAAGATTTGTATAAACAAATCTTTATTATATGTAAGTACACTGTAACTGTCTTCAGACACACCAGAAGAGGGCGTCAGATATCTTTATGGATGGTTGTGAGCCACCATGTGGTTGCTGGGATTTGAACTCAGGACCTTCGGAAGAGCAGTCAGTGCTCTTAACCACTGAGCCATCTCTCCAGCCCGAGATACATTCTTCTTTGCTCTCCATTTATTTATTTATTTATTTATTTATTTATTTATTTATTTATTTATTTGAAACAGGATCTCCCGCCGAAACTGAGCCTGCTGATTTGGCCAGATGGTCTAGCTGGGCAATGCCCCACAAGGATTCTGCTGCCTCCCAGCCCTGGTGGCACAGAGGCAAACTGCCACACCTGACTTTTATGTAAAGGCTGGGGGTCTAAACTCAGGTTCTTATGTTTGAGCAGCAAGCAGTGCGACCATCCCTCAAGCCCTACACAGCATTGTTCAAAAGAGCAACTGAACTGTGTGTGAGAAGCAGCAATGTAAAGGGAACCAAGACTGAAAGCAGAAAATTGTGCTTCGTACATGATAGGTTGGACCATTTGCAGTATAAGGTTTCATGTGCAGATAAGAAACCCATTCTCTTCCTGGTATAGGGGAAAGAGACACACAGGGGGAAACACTTGGAAACCTATGTCACTTTTACAGAGGGAAATCGGTTCTTGTCTTTAGGCAAAAATTGGGAGGGCAGCGAGTTCTTCCTGTGTGTGCTGTTTCTCCATTGTGCCTCTCCTCAAAATATCCCTTATGCCAAAGTGGCCTATTTTGAGTAGCACATATCAGACTTATTTTTTGAAAACTTAACTAGTGTAAGCATTCGCTTGAAGTAAATCTGTTGCATGTAGCTTTTGCTACCCCGCCTCAGCTCTGGAAACAGGCTACACTACCAGCCCCCAACCAACTTCCCTTGAATCCATGGGTAAAAGTTACACACACAGGATGCTCATTTTCAACATGCCTTCTGACACACTCCCACCCGGAAAAGCATGCTCTTATCAATATAAACTTTAGTTGCTCAGTTACACATAGTCCCGCTAAACATTTCCATCCTCCAGCCTGTAGGGGCAGGCACAGGTCATCTCTCCTCTCGAGATCTCACATGGTTGCCTGGCTTTCTTTCTCTAAAGCCCCGGGGGAACTCTGTCTCTCCTCCCTTGCTTCGGTCTCTTTTCCTCCAGGGACCCAGATGCCCCTCCTATTCCTTCCACCCAGCAATTGCTCCATGGCTTCTTTACTGACAGATCAAGAACCAATTGGGGAATAGGACCATCCCTACATAAATCAACCAGAAAAAGAACTCCCTTTATCTTTAGATTTCTGAGATGACATTAATCCATCTCCATCTCCCCTGCCCTCCTTCCTTCTCCTCCTCCTCCTCCTCCTTCTTCTCTCTCTCTCTCTCTCTCTCTCTCTCTCTCTTTGTCTGTCTCTCTCATTTTCCTTCCTGTTTAGGCAGGTCAGAGCCTTTCCTTTCCCTTGCCTTTAGCAACAGAGTCCTTTCTTTAAAGTTGACCAAGGCAGGGGTGTCCTATATAGGTTTGGTGGTTTGATATTGTCCTCAATGGTGTTTTTTCCATAAGACTTTTAATTTTCAAGTCTCTGCTCTGGTTTTGTTTTAAACTGTTTTCAAAGTGCTCAATAATACGTTCAGTCTGTGTGTATTTCCTGTGCTCCTGTCCATGGGTCCTGTACTGCTCTGTACCACCGTAGATAATGCCAGCTTCTGGTCTGTGATGTAGGAAGAGAGCTGAGCCTGTCTGCTTCAGGATCTCCTGAACACTGTTTAAAAGTGGAACCAGCCTGTCTGAAATCTGCTAGGGACTCCTCTCTGTGCCTGGATTAGAGTCTGATCTATATTTACAGGCAGATCATTGGGGATGAAGATGCAAAGAGCTTTTCGGCATTTACTGCCTTACTAAAGCCTCTCTTGGTTTCCCATGGTGTTTAAGGTCCTTTAAATCATCCTTGAGAGTATCCGAGACTGCTCGGAGGTTCCCACGGGCACACAATCCTGCTAATGCAGATCAGTAAGTCCTGCACCACACACTGATAAAACTACCTAAGTCTCTCTGAAAATTTCTCCCTATCCCGTCTGGGCTTTGGGGAGTTTTTCTGACAGTGGCTTTGAGCTTGGAGACCAGCAGTCCACAGAAAAGCATTTGGTCTATTCTTGGGGAAGCTTAACTTTAAGAGACAACTGAATTTACAGGGATTCTGGAGGGCTGAGGGGGGTGAGGAGGAAACCAGAGGGCAGGATAGAGGCAGAAGAGCATGGAGGAGTGGAGGAGGAAGGGTGGGAATGGGGTAAAGACCGTGATTAAGTTCAAGCTGTGATTTAAGAGGGTCTAGAAGAGAGACAACTCAAAGTTGCTTCTATGGCTTTGGCCAAGGAATCTGGGGAGATTTCTGGAATCTGGATTTTTTGGATTCTTTTTGGCAATTAAGGAAACCATTAGCGGTATGAAGTCTGATCTCCTTCTGAACTGAGTTTCCCAGTCCCCTGGGCCAGTTTAAGGAACGGGCTTATGAAGAGCCAACTCCCATCCTCTTCCCAGTGAGTTTCCTTGAACATGACAAGAGCAGAGAGACAAACAATAACACGGGAACAAAACAGGTTTTGACTGGGGATTTGGGGGTTCGTTTGCTTGTTTGTTTTCAGTCCTGGGGGATGTAAGGTGGGTTTCTCAAGCTTGAGAAATACAGTAAAACTCAGGATCAAAACAAAAGTCCCAACCAGTTTGAGATCTATATCCCCTCTAATAGGGTTTTGATCCATCACACCCCACAAGACAATTGTAGGAGAGCAAACTACGTTACCCCAAAATATGCTCTTTTGACCCAGAGATTATTTTGAGAAATTTCACATAGAGAAAAGCTATGGTGTAAGAAAACTCAGTAGTTGTAAAGGGCGTCTTCAAAACAACAACTGTGTCACAGGACCGTATCAGTCGGGAAGCATCTGCATCAATCTTTGAGTGTTAGTTTTTGCACATCCAGTAACTCCAGCAACAGAAAGGCAGAGGCAGGAAGATCCCAGGGTAACAGTAGACCACCATCTCAAAAGATCTAGCTACATAACAAGCCTTACCTCTGGGTTCCAATACCTCACCTGCTACACTTAGAGCATCTCAACACAGTCTTTCCCACACCCTTTACTCTTGGCTCCATAGGCGCTGTCAAGTCTAAAGTGTCAGCTTGAGATCTAGAGGAGCGCTTGTCTGTATGTAGGTGTCTTCCCTGAGTGCAGAAGGCGTTATTAAACTTCTATTTGTTCCCGTCTTGCTAATCTATCTTTTGTTACAGGAAACTCCTGCTTAAAAAAAAAAAAAACTCATGGCTAGTAGAGGAGAGAATTATTTTCCCTACCCACCCCCGTTTAGTCAAAAGGCTCCCAATCAGAAGACTCACTGTGTGTCCAAGAAGCACTGTGTTCTTTGAGGATATTAGCTAATGCAGTAAGACCACTGTCTCAAGTGGAGTTCGGCAGAGCTCCCGGACTGTTGAAAGTTGACTTCCCTGTGTCACCAAGGCAAAGTCTGACTGAATCCAAACAGAGCCAATGCTGCTGCATCAGACGTAAGCAAGGTTGTGTGAAGCTTGCTTCCACAGAGTCTCAGAAGGTGAAAAGATGGGGCCAGGATTTACTGAGGTTTGGAAGTTCAATCTAAGGCAGGTCTTTCAAAGGCTTGATGGAGACGACATTAAAATCATGATGCAGGACTACAGCAAAATAAGTATTTAAAGGCAAGGGATCCCAAACATGTTTGCTATTTCCCGCACACTCTCAGAATGAATGATCAGACTGTTTGCTTGGAAACTTAGAAGTTATGCAAATGAAAATGAGAGACACAGCAGTCACCAGGTGTGCCCAACTTGCTGGCATTACGGCACCATGTTGTCATTGGCAAAATCCACCCTGGAGTGCCACACAATTGAATTGCCACCCATTCCCCCAAAAAAAAGATCTCATAACGTTTTTAAATAAGTTTGTGACTTTTGCATAGGCCACACTCATAGCTAACCAGGACACATGTAGTTGGGCATGTCAGATTCTAGGGACTGCAGATTCTTAGTTTCTTCTTTGTCATCTGGTTCTATTTGACTTAATGAAGTTTACTTCATTAAGCATTTTTCACTTGTTTTTTATCTGCAGCTAGAGTCATAATGGTGGCAGATACTAATGACAGTTGGAATTCCTACTGAATGGACATAAGTGGAGATATCCACTGCACCTGTAGGGTCTAATACTAGATCACACACACGTTCCAGAGATGGTTAGACCCCGAGGATCCTAACATGATGAATGTCTTGATCCCTAGAGGTCTTTAATGGACTGTAATGTAACATAGGAGCTGATTCTCCTTGGAGGGACTAGGTCTCTGATGGCACATCCTTTGGCCCCTACCTGCATCCTCTCTCTGTTTCCTGCACTTCCAGAGATGAACCACCTTCCTCCTTCATACTCTTCCAAGTCCGTGAGGCTCTTCCTTGAGATCTGCCTGGAAACACAGATTCAAACAATGGTGGCAGGAACCTCTGAAACCTTACTCTCAAACAAGTCTTTCCCTGCTGGACTGCTTCTGCCAGATTCTCAGTTCAGTCACAGAAAACTAACAAATATGGTCGCCCTCCACCTTGTCTTTCTAGCGGCAGTTCATAAGCCCGGTTTGCTCTATGGTGATAGTTTCAAAAACAGAAGCTCCTTCTTTTCCTGAAAAGTGAAAAGGCTAGTTCCAGAAAGGGGGTGGGTATCAAAGACTTTCAAAACGCCAAGAGTACATCTTCAATGTTCCTGGAACCCTGGGTGGTCCTCCCATACCATACCCAGTCCTTGATTTTCTAGCTCTGAGCACCCTTGTCTTAGGATATCTTGAAGATCTCCAGAAACTGTCTTGCAGATCATGCATGAAGCCTTATCTTTTCCTGGTTATGCTTTTATTTCAAAGGTTACCCAAGCACAGGCTCCAGGAGGCTCACAGCACACACACACACACACACACACACACACACACACACACACACCACTCTGACTGCACAGTAGCAGCTCTCAGCCCACACATGAGGGCCACTTAGACAAAGATCAGGTTTCCTTTTGAGGCCAAGAATTCAGTAGCTCACCAGGCAGCTAGCTGAGCTCTCCTTCTGGCATCAAATTCAAACAGTACTCCCCACACCACCCTTACCCTCCTGTTGAATCATGCTTGTGAAATCGTTCCCACTTGTTCTGTGAAGGAAAAGGTTAACCTCTGGATGGGTTAACCAGAGGTGCTTCTGTGGTAAATGTAAAGGGGTATTTGGTCAATCATTTCTAGTTTAAAGTCATCTCCTAGCTGAAGGCCTTACAGTAGTTGTCATGATAAAAAAGGAACCATTTTAATAATTAAATTTAAAGCCACATAAGTGATGGTTTTAATAGGTTCCAGGACTTACACCAAGCTAAAAATGGCTGACCATGAGGCCAAAATAACTAGCCAAATGTTTAATAAGTCCAGTACTGTCATTCTTTAAAGTCCTATCTCAGAGCATACCTTCAATCCCAACACTTGGGAAACAGAGACAGGCAGATCTCTCTAAGATCTCTGTGAGACCACCCTAGTCTACTCAGTGAATTCCAGGCCAGCCTGGGGCTACACATTGAAACGCCGTCTCAAAAATAAAATAAGATAAACTCAGATTTCAGGATAATAAAGGTGGATCTATCCCATGAGTCAGGAGAAACATACCTAGTCAGCTTCCTTTTTCAGAAAGGGAGAAAGAAAGGAAAATGGCCCAGAGATATTTGTGCTCGCCCTGATGGGCATCCCAGAGCTTCCCCTGTTGTTAGGCTTGGGGAGACGCACATTTCTGATTCTTAGTAGGCTGGAGGGCCCACGGTTTGAATACAGGTCAGATGAGATAGGCAGGAGCTCCATCCGGAGAGTATTTGCCGCCATGATGATCATTTGACCTTGATACTTTTAGGAACTAGCAGTGGCTGGTTGGAAATGCATTCTGTACTTGGGGACAGCTGACAATTAAAGAGCAGCATTAAAGCCATTATTCACATTCATCTGCAGACTAAGCATCGTCTCACTTGGGCACCTACCATCATGCACTTCCACCACGGGGCTCAGGCCACCCAACCTCACCGCAGCTTCACCTGGCCATGCTAAACCCACAAAGCTGGAAGGGTTTCAATAGACCGCCGCTGCAAGCTATGTTCCTGGGCAATTTGTCTCCAAAACTCAGGCTTACAAACATAAGTCACTTGGAACCAAGGGGTGGTACAATGACTGGGACAGACCTGCTGGAAGCTGAGAACAACATAGAAAGAATGTACTCAGTGCTCACAAGGGCTGTGACCTGAGTCAAAGGGGCTGATGTCAGGGAGTGAATGTTCCCAACACAGCCCAGCATGGGCTGGCTTAACCTCCAGGGACATTTCCCCTCACATGAGATTATCGATAATTAGCCCTCGGTCTTCAAACGCACAAGGCTCAAGTGCAACCTTCGGAGATCACACTTGGAAGAAGGAAGGCAAGGTGGGGACAGGAAATGCTGTCAGCCCACCTCCCAGTCTCTGCTTAGGGAGAAGAGAGCCCTGGGCCCTGTCACTCCCGGCAGACAAGCATGACAGAGATCAGTGGAGGAAGATGGGTTGCTAGCCATCATTCCATAGGTGATAAGAGATGACTTTTCCTTACTTATACCCCGCCATCTTTCCCCCAAGTCACTGAAGAAGAACATTAAGAACGAGAAAACTGTCAATGTGGTTTCCAACCTATAAGAAAAGTCTTGAATTTCTGGGCCTTATATCCCCTGAGCACCTTGGTTTTTGTTTGTTTCATAGGGATGATTTGTTTGCTAATCGTGGTGAATCTAACCAGGGTGCCTGGAATGCTGGGTAAGTGTTCTCACTGAACTGTATCCCCAGCCCTCTCTGATACCCTTAGACGGGTGATAAATCACTCCTTCTAATGCAGTAAGCAACCCTATTCTATGGTCTGGGATACATCCGAGTGATTTGGAGAGTGCACTGGCTTTGCTTTAAAACACCACAGATGTCGATGGATCTCTTCTCCAGCCCCCCCATCTCCCCACCTTCATCGAGGCCTCACCACCTCATACGTCAATGACTCCATGATCCAGTCAACTGGATGAACCATTGTAGCTCATCTTAAATCTCACTGCCAGGATTTCCAAGGGCACCACTACACACACACACACACACACACACACACACACACACAACCATTTTTCTCCTAATTTACCTAGAACCTTTCAGACTTTAGTAGGGAACATTCCATGTTTCAGGAAACTTCTTAGCCCAGGAAAATGGAGGCTATGCTGAGACTGAGGACACTGGTCCCCTCCCGCTCTTCTCTCTCCCACCCACGGAGCTTCCTATGCAGTAGTCACTCACCATACCTAAAAGATGCTGGAGGTAAAGGGGCTAATTCAGGACAAAGCTCATACTTACCACTTCTGGTGATTTGAATGGGTTTGGCACCCATGGATTCATGTGATTGAATGCATAGCCATAGGGAGTAACACTACTGAGAGGTGTGGCCTTGTTGGAGTGGGTGTGGCCTTGTTGGAGTGGGTGTGGCCTTGTTGGAGTGGGTGTGGCCTTTTTGGAGGAAGTGTGTCACTGTGGAGGTGGGCTTTGAAGTTTGGTGTGCTCTAGCCACACCCAGTGTGGCACACTGTCTCTCTTCCTGCTGCCTGTGGATCTGAACATAGAACTCTCCTTCTCCAGCACCATGTCTGCCCGCATGCTGCCATGCTTCCTGCCATGATGATAATGGACTGAACCTCTGAAACTGTAAGCCAGCCTCAGTTAATGTTTTCTTGTTAAGAGTTGCTTTTGTCATGATGTCTCTTCACAGTAACGGAGGTGCTAAGACACCATTCTACTGTTATAAAATACAAAGCAGGAGTGGTCTTATTAGGTTTTAACATTGTTCACTTTATAAAGAAATGCCTCCATGCTGGTATTCACAGTGCATGGAGACCAGGATTTCCCTTTTGCTTGTGAGGAGCCCCATCCTTGGGAGACTATAACAATATACCAAGACACAGAGACAATGGGATGAACTGGAAATCCAGGCCAGGGTGGGTGGTTCCAGGCCCTTCCAGCTTCCACCACTTTCTATTTTGTCTCTCCTTGACTTACCCTCATCTCTCTGTGTTCTCCAGCTGACCAGTCTCTTCTGGCTTCCACGTCTTCTCTCAAGTCTTCCTACTGAGAAGGAATGTTCTGCATATTCCTTCCTGAGATCTGGTCATGCCCTTTTCACTTCCTGAGCACCTGCTGGGGAGGAAAGAAGGTGCCCTGGCTCTTAAGCATTTGTTCCTACAAATGACCTGCATGTCAGTGCCATGTGCGTTTCATGGGTAGGAGTTCATCTATGGCCCACCTGAATGCCAAGTAGCTGGGAGCTAAGTTACCACAGGTGCTCAGGAAGGGGATCAGAACCCATCGTCAAGAGGAAGTACTAAGAGACTGGCCAGATGGCTCAGTGGTTAAGACTACCTGCTAGTCTTCTGGATGACCCAAGTTTGGTTCCCAGTGTCTAGTCAGGCAGCTCACCTCTTAACTCCAGCTCCAAGGGATTCAATACCCGTTTCTGGCCTCCCAGGACACCCTGACCCAAGCAGTTTACACACACATGTCCACACAAGAGAAAACTAAAAATAAATCTTTCTTTTAAAAGTGGGAGACTAAACGGTTCTATCGAAAGGCTAAAGCCGAATCTAAACATATGAAGTGGAGGAGTCAGGAAGAAAGACAGATGGCTGATATTCACAGACCCAGTGATAAGGCTTCTCCAGGCAGCATAGGCCCTGATAATAAGGTGGGTTATGACTGGAAGATCAGCACTTGTTCTCAGCTCAAGACCAGAGATCAATACTGGGGAATCGCTGTTTTTGTGTTCTCTACCCGGGACCAGGATTTAGCAATGCCTGGGATTCCTCAGGAAGCCACACAGGGTAACAGGACAATTCAAAGGCAGCTCAAGTGGACATCAAGCCTGAGTCCTGGTACAGGTGTGTCTCCATCACCGAAGCACATGTCTAACATGCCAAGCTTTCGTATAATGCATATACATACATATGTGTACACACAGAGCAGAAGGAAGGATTTACCTACTCCGTTTCAGCTCTCAACTCAACTGAAGGACCCACTGCAAGAAGCCTTACTTCTTGAGATTTTTGTTGTAAGCCTGGCCTTTAATAGCTGAACCATCTTTTAAGACCAGAAGCCTTACTTCTTGGTAAGTCAGTGTCCTAGAAATCCATCACCCTGTGTGATCTAATAACCAAACTCTAGAATGGACCTGCTGGGAGCAGTCTGCATTTAGCTTGGGAAGTAGGCTCTAATAAGGCCTATGATTTGTTCAAACGGTACTTCTTAGCGAGGGTTAGCATCTACCATAAATATCCAATGTCATTTGTTGGCAATACTGATATGTGGTGACTTTGATCACAGTGCCTGCGACGTTGAATTTAACCCTGGCATATACGTTTAAAATAAAATGGATTCTCTACCTAAAGCCTCCTAGCATTACCAGGCACACACAGAATAGGGGTCTGGCCAGCCCTGAAGAAATGTCCAAGTGCCAACTTGTAGGGCAGTATGGATTTAAAAATTGGAAATGTTGCCCAAACTCGAAAATTGAATCATTTTCAGAATACTGGATTGTTTCAGTGAATTGGATAGTCTTAACCTACTGCTATTGAGCAGGTGTTAAAAGCTTTGTCCTCAACTTAGCACTGTTGAGAAATGATCAGAGCTTGGGCAGGGGAACTTAGTCATGGTCCTGGCCTGCTACTCTTCCCTGATTTCAGGCTGCTACAAGATAAGCAGCTTTCTCTACCACGTGTTCCCCACTACAATGAGCTCCCTCATCAGGGACCCAAAGACAATTTAGCCAACCAACTATAGACTGAATCTTCTGCCCTATAAACCAAAGCAAATGCTTCCTTGTTTTAAATTGATTTGTCTTAGATGTTTGTTATAGTCACAGAGAGCTGACTGGAGTAAGTACTCTGTCTGTACAAAACACAGAATTCTCACACACACATTAACATCTGATGACAGCCAGCCCTAACAGACACAAAAATCAATGACCACAAATTGATGGTGTCAGGAGGTCACGCTTGTAGTAAATGGACAGATCTGTGGGTGTTCCCATAACAAAAATAATTATTGATTTTGGTGGATCAGAGTAAATTTCAGTACTTATTGGCCAGTTATAGGCCTGTGTGGTTTTTTTCTTTTCATATGCATGGGCATTTGCATGATACTTTCTAGCCCTCGTAACTGGATTCTACTCCATTCTAGGTTCTGGGATTTAGATCAGTGGTAGCATCCTTACCTAAGATGTAGCAGGTTCTGGATTCAACCCCAACACTTACAAAAAATTGAACCCATTTTTTTTTTTTTACTGAGGGCCTACTTATGTTAAGGATGATACTTATACCTCAGGCAGTAAAGATAAAGATGATAAAGATAAAGACAAAGACAAAGACAAAGACAAAGACAAAGACAAAGACAAAGACAAAGACAAAGACAAAGACAAAGACAAAGATAAAGATAAAGATAAAGATAAAGATAAAGATAAAGATAAAGATAAAGATAAAGTGACCAAGGTTGCTTTACGAACAAGTCACCTCAGCCATGGGTGGCAAAGAGATAAACAACAGCTCTGAGCTTAGAGAAGAGCCTCAGAACTCAGACTCATCATCACTGTGGAACAGTCCTAGCCACAAAGGGGCCTGCAATCTAGAGAACAGGTCACCATTCCAACTTCCTGGCCAAACCACCTGGTCCAATCATAAGATTAAAGCCAGGCAATCCCATCCAGACCTGTCTGGTCCATTCTGCTCTCTCTGAAAGCCAAAAAGCTGTACCATGCCCCAGTCTGAGCCCTGTTAGCAATCAGCCATCATCCTCCCATGAACTCGGCCTGCTTAGGTCCCAGTGCTCAGCTCCCTCATGCCTGACTTAAAGCAGGACAGGGAAATAAAGAGCCTCCAGCTGGAAATCCTTTTCTGAGACTCAGTTTCCTTGTCTATAAAGTGTAGGTGACAGTTACTCCCCATAAGGTTAGATGGAACCATCTACATAAGTGTTTCATGCAAGGCATGTGCTCTGGGGGCTCCCATCTGCCTCTCTTCTCAAGGCTGTGCTTTCCCCGAAGGATGAGGCTTCCTTCCCACATAGCATAAAGGATGCTTCGGTCATTTTTACATGGTCCTTAGCTACTGTTGCCTACAGAGCACAGTGCCTACCCCATCTTCAGGCACTAAGCCACTTTCCCCAGACCCCTTCATAGTATCTAACAGGACAAGGCTCTGTTTTCACCCCTAGAAGTCTTGGCAGAGGTCTCTGTATCCCCACCCCACTTTCCACATCAGAGAAGCACTGTTGGACAGAATTTTCTAGGTGCTGGAACTGTTCTCCATCTGCATCAAGATGGAAGCCCACGTCAATCTATATATTCTACTCGGCACTTGGAATCTGGTTATAATTAAGAAATAGAAATCGTCGTCAGTTTTAATTTTAATCATAACCCATTTCTTCAGCTCATGAATATTATAACAGACACAGCGTACCTGACTAGGTGTTTTCCCTCTCTCTGCTCCCAACCACTACATCATGTGAGGTTGCTTCACCACCCACAGTGAAGACCAGCCCCACAGACAACTCATGGCTCATCTAGATGGGCCAATGATCACTCTTAATGCAATCACCTCAACGATGAGAAATCCACCTCCCTGGTAACAATTCCTTTAGAGGTCACCAAAAGGTGAGGAAAAAACACACCAAGATCTAGCAGGGGGACTGTGGCAGGCAGAGCAGAAAAGGGGTGTGACAGGTGTGACAGGACAGGTGTGACAGGTGTGACAGGACAGGTGTGAAAGCCGCATTTCTACACAGCAGGCCAACTCTCCCTAAATCACAGCTGGGGGGAAACACATACACAGACAGAGTCTGGGTTTGGGGACTAGATTAGTGGACCGGAGAAGAGTACAAAGGAGAGGCCATTCAATGAGTGACACTTATAAAGCTCAGGCCCCACACACTGTTCAAAAGGTGGGACCCTTTATCAGGAGGTGGGAGGTTCCCACTGAAATGAAACATTGTCAAATAAATGCATAAATACGTCCATCCATGCATAATAAAAGTGGAAGGGCTGGAGAGATTGCTCAGCGGTGAAGAGCACAGAAGACTTGGGGTTTTTTTTTTTCTCTCCTACACTACATCCTGACAGCAGTATTCCCGCCCTCTAACCCCATGATCCCCTCTTTCCTCCCCTCCCACAAGCCCCCCCCACCTGCAACCACCACCTCCCCTCTCCACCAGACCCACTCCTTCATTCCCGTCCAGGAAAGAACAGACCTCCCAGTTGTATAAACTGAACCAGCATGGTATAACAAGTTACAATGAACCTTCATATCAGGGCTAGCTAGCTGGGGCAACTCAGTAAGAGGGAAAGGATCCTAAGAGAAGTCAAAAGGGTTGAGACACCCCAACTCTCACTGTTAGGAGTCCAACAAAAACACCAAGCTAACAGCCATGACATAGAGAGAGAGGAACTAGCACTGAGCCCCGCAGGCTCTGGGAGTGCTGCTTCAGTCTCTGTGAGCCGCTCTGAGCCCTGCTTAGCTGATTCTGTGGACTGTATTCTCCTGGTGACCTTTGACCCCTCTGGCTACTGCAACCCTTCCTCACCTTCTTCCACTGGGTTCCCACAAGCTCCGGGGGCAAGGTACTCAATGGAGATCTCCGATTTGGAATGGAGATCTCCGATTTGGTCTCTCTCTCACTCTCTCTCTCTCTCTCTCTCTCTCTCTCTCTCTCTCTTTCTCTCTCTCCCCCTCTCTCTCTCCAGTATTTTGCTATGGGCCTCTGCATCTACTCCCATCAGCTGAGGAATCCTCTCTGATGATTAACACTGGTTAAGATCTTAAGACTAGTTAAGATCATTCTTCTAATGGACCTGGGTTTGATTTCCAGCACCCAGCACAGCCTACACCCAACTGCAACTCCAATCCCAAAGAAATCTCATACCCTCTCTGGCCTCCACATGCATGCGTGTAGTAAGCAGACATCCAAGCTAAAAAGTGTCATACACATAAAATAAAGGAACAATGTTTTTAAAAAGACAAGACTGTGTTTTATAGATGAGAGGGCTTGGGGGTGGGGGGGCTCTATTAGGTTCCTTGAGTCCATGCTGCTTGGGAGAGTAGCTGATATATGACACCAGAGGGTAGGACTTCAGAATGCCACCACCCTCAGCGGTCCAGGATTCCCTGCAAGGCTCAGGCCGAAGGCAGCAGAAGAGGTTGGTGAGATGGTCTTGCCATCCAATGAGAAGGGAAGCCGGTAGAGTATCCGTGCAGTTTGGGAACCACAGCATCCGTGCAGTTTGGGAACCACAGCATCCGTGCAGTTTGGGGGCCACAGCATCCGTGCAGTTTGGGAACCACAGCATCCGTGCAGTTTGGTTCTCAAAGGCAGGTAGATGATTTACACGCCACAGTGACAGGGTCCAGATCATGAGTTGGATCTTTGATGTGCCATGTGGGCTGCACTGAGACACATAAGCCAACATAATGAGAAGCCCGTTGGAGACGTTGAACTGAATTCACGGTGAGAGGTAGGGACCAGAGACACAAATCTGAGCTGAGAAGTACGGTGATAGGAGCAAAACCTCGAAGCTTAGATAGTAAAGAGACAGCGACAACGCCCACAGTAGTCCCAGGCGAGGCCACCTTACTGTGCACTAACCACCCAGCCCCCTGCACGCCTGTATCGGTTCCCTCGGTCTCTGCACCTGTGAGACGAGCACATGGCCGTCTCCTTGGCCTTGGCAGCCTTCAGCCGGGCTCTTCTTCTCTCGACATGAGACAATTTGGGATTATCAAAATTCTCCCATCATAGAAACCCCAGGATGGGTCCCCCGATCCTAGCACAGCCAAGCCAATGATCGCCTCCCAGCCCCCTAGCCCTGGTGACTGGTTCAGGTCCTCCGATCCTCACACAGCCAAGCCAATGATCGCCTCCCAGCCCCCTAGCCCTGGTGACTGGTTCAGGAATAGCTGCAAGGCCTCATCGGCCCAGTGGGCCCCAGGGAGACTTTGCTGGGAAAACGGGAGACACAGAGAAGCAGATTTGGGTTTCTAATCGGAGGGTCCCAGGGAACAGAGCAACTCTACCCCTCTCACCGCCATTAAAATCTGATGGTGGTGAGCAGAGCGGTCAGAATGGAGAAGAGTGCGATGCCTCAGCTGTCATCACACCTGTCACACCTGTCTGTCACACCTGTCACACCTGTCACACCTGTCTGTCACACCTGTCACACCTGTCATACCTGTCACACCTGTCTGTCACACCTGTCACACCTGTCTGTCACACCTGTCTGTCACACCTGTCTGTCACACCTGTCTGTCACACCTGTCACACCTGTCACACCTGTCACACCTGTCAACCTGACCTGATCCCCTGAAGCCACAAGGCAAAGGAGAGAACTAACTTCTGCACGTGAACAACTCAGATTATCTCGCTACTTAAAACCCCTGCTCCCTCTGCAGCGCCACAGAGAACTCACCTCAAGCGTGCTACCTGCACACTGGTAACAGAAGCACAGCAGCAGCTCCTGTCTTTGTGAAGAATGTGTGCTCTGTGTCTGAGAACAGCTAACAGTGCCAGACTCACTACAACCTCTTTGCTTGGTCAAAGGGAAAACATCATAAATTATCATAATTATTCAACCTTTTCCCCCACAGAAACATCCGAAGCCAGTGCATGCTTCCAGGGCGAGGGAGAGTCGAGGCATCTCCTCCCCGGGGACTCTCTAATGGTTCTTGGGTTCATTCCCCAGTACTAAAAAAAAAAAAAAAAGTAAAAGAAAGGAGTAAAGGAGGAGAGAGGAAAGAATGGAAGAAAGGGGGAGGAAGAGAGGAGAGAAGAGAGAGAGGGAGAGGAAGGAAAAACGGAAGGAGGGGGCAGGGAGTGAGGGAAGGAGGGAGGAAGAAGAAATGGAGGGGGGAAAGGAAGGGAAGGGAGCAGGGAAGGAAAGGAGGAGAGGAAGGAAGGAAGGAAGGGAGGGAGGGAGGGAGGGAGGAAGAGAGGAAGAGAGGAAAGGAGAGAAAAGAAGGAAGGAGGGGCAAAGAAGAAGGGAAGGTGGAAAAAAGAAAGGAATGGAGCAGGGAGGGAGGAGAGGAGAGAGAGAGAGAGAAGGAGGAGGAGGAGGAGGAGGGAAGGAAGGAAGGAAGGAAGGAAGGAAGGAAGGAAGGAAGAGAGGAAGAGAGGAAGAGAGGAAGAGAAGAAGGGCACCTGACTTGGGTAGGAGCACAGGATATTGCTGGCAGTCTGGCTGGGCTGCCTTCAAACCCACTTTGTGGAACTCAAACCTAGCTGGAACTCAAAGCAATCCTCCTGCCTCAGCGCCTGAGTCAACGCTGAGATAGCAGATTGGGTATCAGGGCATCCTGCATAAATTCGATTTTTGAAAGTTCTTTCTTATTTTATACAAATTTTGCATTCTTCCCTCAACAATCCTATTTCTATATAAAAGCGTCTCCGGATATGGATCCATTCAAGTACTCAGATCCTCTCAGCGAAGCCATCATCCACCGATGAAATCTGCCATCTGGCTCGGCGCACCCCAGGCATCTTGAGTGTCTCACACACTAGGCATGAAATAAAGAGTCTCTGGCTGGTCCTGTACTCTGACTACACAAAAGACTGTCGGCATCCGACTATGAAGTGACCCGCAAGGTTTAAAGTCTTCCATCTAGTGAGGGACGGTGCTGGCATCCGGCCCCACGTGTCCTGCAGGCCCAGAGCTCTTCCCTTCCCAGTGTCTGTCAGGATTCCTTGGTATCCAGTTGTAACCTGTCCTGTGTTCGGGGATTCTCCAAAGCACGTCCAAAACAGCAGAGCGGGAGGGTCGCTTCCGACGGGAAGTTTTCCTGTGCTCAGCGTTTAGGGCACATGGGTCTATTGACTGAAAACTCCTGTTCTTTTTCTTGATCCTGCTTTAGTGTGCCCACCCACCGATAAAGGTTCTTTACATGGGTGATGTGGCCGGTCCTCTCTGTATCACTGTTCCTTGCTTTTGAAGTCCTTATACCGAAACGCCAGGTTGTTGTATTTCTGTGAGGATGCTGCCCTCTTCAGGCCACTTAGAGCATAACAACCGTTGTGCTGGATTATCTCATCTCCTTCCCACAACCCACCAAGTGAAAAACTGTTATTATCTTCTCTTTCCCCCTCCCCTCCTCCCCCCCAGAGGATAAATCTGACTTCCAGCAAAGTTAGGTAACTTGTCTAAGATCCCATGGCTAACAAGGGGCAGAAATAGGCCACCTCTCTCCGTAATCCACTGCGGCGATCAAGCAGACGCTGAGATCTCCCTGGGAGAGCTTTGCGGGAGGGCGTGGTTGACTGACAGCCAGCTGCCACACCCTCAGAATATCCTCAGCACCTGCACCGAGGCCTCATCTTCCCGGGCTTCCCAGCAAACAAGGGAGCACAAGCTTTCTAGACCCAGAGGGAGGTCACATAGGGGTCTTTGTTTGGAGGTTCCAGGGCACCTGTGGCGCCTATCAGAATAGCAAAGCTCAGGGTTCCTTCAGTTTGTACCCTAGCATCCTGCCTCCCTCTCCTCCTCCCCTACCTAAACTCCCCCCCCCTCAAAGCTACACAGCAGCTCCCTCCCTCCCTTCCTTCTCTCCCTGGGCAAATGTCAGATCCACACTGTGATCTGAGGGCACCCCACAAACACCCCCTCTCTCTCTCCATCTTTTACAGACAATTTGGGTATCCATCGAGGGGAAAGACACTGATCGTATTGTGTGTGTCCCTCGCGTAGAGTTCAGTCAAAAGCATCAGCAACTCTAGGAAGGTCGGAGTCGGTGTGGAGCCACTGAAGGCGGGGGTCGGCGTGGGGCCACGGCACAGCATCTGCACGGCACGGGAAGCCTTCTCCTCCCTGCCTCAGGTGCTGCGGTTTGAGCGTCCCTGGGAAGCTCCTCACGCACAGAGGACTGGGAAGATATCTCAGTCAGCAGGACCTTTGCCTGGTAAGCACTGGCAAGCACTTGCAGTCCCGGTGCCGCGGAGCCGGAGACGGCTGGGCCTTTGGACTGACTCACTAGCCAGAGAAAACACTGCGTCTCAACAAGAATTGTTTTTTTTAAGTGCAAAGCACTTGAAGAACAAAACTTAGTGCTGTCCTTTGGATTAAATACACACACACACACACACACACACACACACACATACACATACACAGATACACACAGACACACACACATACACATATATACAGACAGACACATACACACACATACATACATACATAGACACAGATACACACAGACACACATATACACATACATATATACACACACAGACACGGATACACACATACACACAGATACACACAGACACACACACAGACACATATACACACATATACACACAAAGAGACACACAGACACACACACATACATAGATACAGACACAGATACACACACACATACACATATATACACATACATACATACACACAGACACGGATACACACATACACACAGATACACACAGACACACACATACACATATATACACAGACACACACAAAGAGACACAAACACACACACATACATAGATACAGACACAGATACACACACACATACACATATATACACATTCACACAGAGAGAGACACACAGACACACACAAACACACATACATACACAGACACACAGAGAGAGACACACATACACAGACACACACAGAGACACAGACACACACACACACACACACACACACACACACACCTACCTTACCATTAAATTTAAGTGCCACTGTAGAGAGAAGACTTTTATGTGATGAGTAGGCCCTGGGGCCCTGGCCCTCAGGGATAGAGTAATATCTCTAGCATAGAAGTGGATTAGTAATCACAGGAATAGGTTCAAATCAAAAGCTAAGTCATTCCTGTCCCCAAGTTCCTGTTCCTGTCCCTCACCCCCACATCCTCGCGCCATCTGAAACCTCTGCCTTGTTATTTTGCAGCACAGAGACCCAACATATACCAGCACCGCACTCTTGGTTTTCCCAGCCTCCAGAGTTCTGAGTCAGATAGACCTGCTTTATATAAACGGTCCTACCTCTGGTTTTCTGTTATGGCAACACAAAATAAAGGTTTGTATCTCTCGAAAAGGACTCCAGGGTGTTTAACAGGAGGTAAAATCCATGATTCTTTCTTTCTCTCATTATTTCATCCTTAGGTATGAGAGAGATAAAGTGTGTGGGGGCACACATCTGCCATGGGCACCAACAGAGATCAGAAGAGTTTTCAGGAGTCCATCTCCTTTCCTACCTAGGTAAGGCGGGCTCTCTCTTGTTTGTGCCAGGCCAGCCTGTGAGCTTCTGATTCTCCTGTCTCAGCTCAGGGCAGCTCAACCCACCACCCTGTCCCACCAAGCGGACTGGGACCAGTGGTCGGTCACTGCACAGCTGGGATGGAGATGAATCGCTGACATGTATGCTCTAATATGGGAAGTCTGGGGAAGGCAGTTTCTCACCCCAAGCCCTCGTGAAACATTTTTCACACCTCCTTGCAAAGGCCTACACACACCCCACTGCACGCACACATTCTAGCGTAATCCCCGCCCCTTTCCTTGGGCTTTGAGCTCCCTGGAGCACGCTCTACACTAGGGAGATCCTTGCGCACAGGGGCAATAAATAAACTACAGATAAAGAACCTAAGGATATTGGCTTGAATGACTTCCAGGGACTCACTGAAATTCCATTCCCGGATCCACAAGCCCTGGGTGCGTGTGTGTCTAAGAGGAACCCAGCACCACAGGGACAGTAGAAAGACCGCTCGCAGGTTCACACTGTGGCCAGGCCCAAGCGTTTGGCAGGGCAGAGCTCAGGTCACCCGGCTCTCTCTCGCTGGGCTGAGAGGAGGCTTAAAGCGCAGGTAAAATCCGTATCAGTCAGCCATCCTGTGCACCACTAAACCTTAAGACCTTGCGGAAGTTCATTAACTATTTGGAAGATACATTTTCCCCCCTGGAGGCCAACCAGAGCAGGGACTAGACTTAACCTCATGGGGGGAGGGGGTGGCGGCTAAAAGGTAAACTAAAGACAACGAACAGCCACAGATCACAAGATCACAATGTCAATTTTGCAAAAGTCCGTAGTGAATTCTAACTTTCTGGTTTTACCAATCATAGAAGCCAAAATCATAGAAGGACCATTCTCTAAGGCAACTGGAGGGTCTCCTTGGACACCATTTTCAAGAAAGCCACAATCTCTGCTGGCCTTTTGGTTTCCCTGAAACCTGATTTAAAATATCCAATCAAACGCTGTCCAGAGCCTCGCGGAATTGGCAAAACCATACCTTCCACAGCCTCCGCTGCTGACCCAGGACCTCGGATTGTTCTTAGAGAAATACCAAGGTAGTTTGGCTCAGTAATAATTTACTCCCTGGGGAGCATAGGCAAGTTTGGGGAATAGTCTAGAATACATGTAGACGAAGTTCACCAAAAAACTTATCATTCTCGACCGGACCTAAGACAGTACCCAACCAATTCAATGGAATTAAAATACCCCAGACCTGCCTTCTGGCTAGTCTCTTTAAGGTTACCCTAAAACCAAAAAAAAATTTGGAAAAACCCCAAGAGGTCATCCAGGATAAACAAGAAAACCCATCTCAATTTTCAGAGAGCCTTACAAAGGCCCTGTTACAATATACTAACTTAGACCCAGAGAACCCATAAGGTAAGCAACTCCTGATGACCTACTTCTTTTCCCAAAACTACCTGGATGTTAAGGCCAAACTTAGATGCTTGGGGAGGGGACCCCCTAACTCCACAGGCAGAAGTCTTGGCGCTGGCCTTTAAAAAGTGTCCCCTGAGAGAGATGAAAAGACCCAAAGACAAAAATACCTAATGCTGACAAAGGCAGTGCAACCAGCTCAGCTCCAGCCTCCACCAGACTTTCTAGCCTGCTAAGACTTAGGAGCCACCGGGCCGCTGTTTCAAATGTAGTCAACATGGTCACTGGGCGAGGACCTGCCCTATCCCCACCAAGCTACCAAGCCCATGCCCAAAGTGCTATCAGGAATGACATTAGGCTGTTGATTGTGCCCTGATGCCACTCAGGACAGAGGGACATCACTCCCAGATTGCCCTGCAGCTGATCTCCTAGGCTTGGTCATGGACAACTGAAGGGGCCCAAGCTCCCTTGACCTGACCATTTCAAGCAGCAGCAGGGAGCCCAGGGTGGCTATCATGGTCATCTGGATGGCTCTTTTCCTTCCTCTTGGGCACTGAGGCCACTTACTTGGTCATGACAGAGTTTTGGGGACCCACCTCTCCTCATTTCCCTACTGTCAGGGTAAGGGGACAGCCTTACCTTCCTCACCAGACTCCATGACTTAGTGGAATTTTAGGCGTGTTCCTCTCAGCCACTTTTTTGTAGCACCAATGTGTCCTGTCCCCTTATTGGGAAGGGATCTTCTAGCCAAATTGGGAGCCTCTATTTCTTTTGCCCCCCCCCATTTGCCTAAACCCAAACTTGGCAGGATCCCCTCTCCTCCTCCTCCTCCTAGCCACCCAACCTACTAACACTAACATGTCATTTCCTTTACCAGCCTCCAGGTAGACCCCCCGAGTCTGGGCCGTCCAAAACCCCTCTATTGCTAAACACTATTCTCCTGTTGTTGTCCAATTACAAGACCCTACCAAGAGGACCCTGCTCTCTTAAGCTCCAGAGGATGTCAAGACCACCCACCTTGTCCTCAATCCCAGAAAAATGAGACTCTACTCCAGCAGCTCCGCTCAACCCCACTAGATTAGACATGGGCTTCTCAATCTCCCCCTGCTGTTCATCATTTCCATCCAATGTAGCCCTTACATCTGGAGATTAGAGGTTCAAGAAAACCCCTCTGATAACAAAGTCTTTCGAAACAGGGTCAGGAAACTGCTCCATAGCTGGGTGCCAGGGACCAATCCAAATTGTGGTCATCCGTATATCCACCACTCCATCTAAATATTATGACCTCTTTGTTTTCTTCCTCTTTCACCAGACAAAAGATGATTGTAAAAAAAAAAAATGGTGAGACAAATATGGGGGCTGCCCATATTGGTTTTGCCATATATATGAGGATTACAGACCAATCACTTCTATCAATGATGCAAGACCCTCTTCTTCTATAGTCAAGACCCATGGAATCCCAGGGGGAAAACAGGCATTGTGGGTAAGCTCTACCATAAAAACCAATCTGGGTCCCCAGCAAGTATTATCCACATCCAGAGAAAATATGTCTCAATGGTCCAACCTCTAGAAATTGGAGGAATAGGAGGAGCAAGCAAACGCTCCTCCGAGGTCCTTATTTCCCTGACATCCCTTCTCACAAATGGCACTAACCTGTCATTTCACCTGCTTCAGACCCTGACCTCGGCATACCAACACCTTAATGTCACCCGATCTGGTCTCTCTAAAGACTGCTGGTTATGTGTACCCCCTGGAACTAACTCACAATTGCCACTCACAACCAAGTAACCTTACCTCACCTTTTGTCAGCTGCCCGATGTGGCCATGACCCCATACCTTTTCTCTATGCTTCTCTTTGGCATGGCAGACTATTTTAAGGCCTTCGGGACATGTTCTGTAGGGATGCTAAGCTCCCTAGACTGCAGTAAAACCATAACCCTTTATACCTCATCACTGCCACAATGCCCTGCAGTCCAGAACACATCAACTCTCTGTGGCACTCGGGTGTAGCATCGCCTACCCTCCAGCTGGTCAAGAATTGGCGTGTTGGTGCTCCTTTCACTGAATCAGGAGTAATCCACGGAAAAGAGCCTCTACCAGTCCCAGCTGTAGACTCCATACCTGCCCACCATAACAGGAGCAACTCATGCCACTCCTGGTTGCTGCGGGAATAACTATAGGTGTTGGTGCCAGAACAGCAAGGCTGACTATCTCTCTAACCTCATACGATCGGTTCTCTTCCCAGTTTGACAATAGCCTTCAAGACGTGGGCCAAACCGCGCTCACCATCCAAAGACAGATCGATTCCCTGGCAGCAGTAGTATTTCAGCATCGAAGGAGACTAGATGTTCTTGTATCCAAAGAAGGTGGTCTTTGCCTTTTTCTCCAAGAAGAATGCTGCTTCTCCATCAACCAGTCCAGAATGGTGAGAAACAAAATCCAATGGCTTCAATCAGACATCCAAGAACACGGGGAGCAACGGGAGGCCTCTAATTCCTGGGTAATTAAAACCCCATATGGAAGTAGACACTGCCCTTCCAAACCCCTCTTCTCCTCATTTTTCTGGCTTTACTATTTGTTCCCTACCTCAACAACCCTCATTCCACATTCCTATAACGACAAACTCAAGATATTTACAACCCATCAGTTTCTTTTAAAACGATTACCAACCACTGTCCACAGAAGAGCCGGAGGCCAACAACTATTGAGTAAGCCCTGATGTTGAGGGTCAGCCACACAGGAGGAAGCAGTTTAAGAGATCCAATGCCCCCCCCCCGCCTTTTCCCTCTCTTTATAATAATAAGAAGAGGAATGTTAGCATCAGGTGCATCCTCGGACAGTTAGAGTTGACTTCACAGCGATCAGGCGTTTTTACAGCCAGCTCCGGGAGCCAGTGATGAGACATGTCATCTCTAGGTGACAGCAAAGCTTAGCTCCTGCACCCGTCTCATTGCATATGCGCCATGGCCTCCACCTTATGTCACTTTGCACAGGCAGCACAGCCCAGAAAAACACTCATCCTGCCTGCCCCCTCTCTCTTTCCTTCCACCCTCTCCCAAGAGGCTGCCTCTGACTGCCTCCCAATAAACCTCCCACGAGAGACCTGCCGAGTGGTGTGGTGTGTTCAGTGTCGCTGATTTCTAACAGTGATGGAGCAGAATCCTAGACCCCTCTGTAGGATCAGGATCTCTGGGCAGGGCAAACTTTACTAATCAGCACAGTAGCTGAAGCCAGAGATGATAAAGATGGTCACTCTGGAGGCCAACATCTGTCATCAAATCAAGCATTCTTTTTGGAGACTTCAACTTGCCACGGAGCAAATGTTTAAAACAACAGATGGAACTGAATGAAGCTGGGGGCCTTCGGAAGTCATGTCAAAATTCAGTAGGTTAAGTTGTCCGACAAGAGACACCTTAGTGTAAACGTGTAAGCGCTAGGCCTATCTGAGACGTGGAAATCAGCAGAGAGGAATCCACACTCTTTTCCTTGGATCCCCGTGACACAAACCCTCCCTGAAGTCACTGAGAAGCATAAAAATGGTGTGAGAAATAGATCCTCGTCTATTAAATGTTTCCCAGAAGATGCAGCCCCTACGGGCACAGGGGATAAAGGTCAGGCTCCAAATACTCAGATGAGAAGAACTTTGCCCAGAACGTGTAAGTATTTGCTGTGACGGTATTTAGTCTGTAAAGAAGGCTGTAGGGATGCTTAGACAGAAGTACAAAGACAAAAACTAGCCAGTGTGCTTTAAATGTTACTTTGAGGAAAAAAAAAAGAGGGAGAGAGACAGAGGCAGAGATGAGCAGAGAGACAGAGAGGGAGAGGGTCAGAGAGAGACAGAGAGAGGTCAGGGACAGAGAGAGAAAGCTTACACAAGAACACAGAGAAAAATACAAAACACACGAAGGGCAGAAACAAGCTCTCTTGAGGGGAAGACGGGATGCTTTCTGACATTTTTGAATGATTTAGATCCCCAGGCCCAGAAAGAGAAAGTCTATACCCTCTTCTTAAGTCACAGTGAAATAAAATAGATGGAGTGAAAGAGAAAACCCTTCCCTTCTAAGAAAAGGCTACGGATGCCCGGGAGAAAGCCATCGGTGGAAACCTACAACTGAAGAGTGGAAATGTGACTTAGAATGTACTCGAAGGACGTATGAGAAAGAAGTGTTGAAAGTGATCGGCAAGAGTCCCTCAACAAAAGGAGGTGAGAGGTCAGAGATTTAAAGGAGCTGAGACTGAGGCTGCCCATCCCAGGGCAGCAGGAGGAGGAAATCTGCTCCAGGAAGGAAGACAAGGGTTAGTGATGGGGGCAGGGGGCAGGGCAGGCATGGAGGAGGGGATGAGGAGTGAGGGGTAGGAGAAGGGGTTGGGGTGGGGGTGGGGGTCAGGGTGCAGGACCAAGGAGAAGAGCAAGAGAGAGAAACCACCACCAAGAGGAACTCACGTCAAAGCCGGAGAAAAGACAGCGTGGTACCGGAGGAGAGTTTAGTAAAGCGACATTTTTATTAAATTGTGCTAGATTTTTAAGCTGTCTTTGTCTTTGGAGGCTTTTAAGAAAAAAAAAAAAGTGAACTGAGTCCAGAGTCCAGTTGCGTACAAGGAAAGCTTTTAGAATGCATTGTTCTGTTTTGTGTTCAGATTCCTCAAAGACAAAAGGCAAGGGCCTTCCTCTTAATTTAGCCTTTGTGCTCTGGGACTGTATCAGGACAAACTTGCAAAATACACACTATATGAAAATAGAAAATAATTTTTTAAAATGGAGGCAAATTAAGGAAAGAGATTTGGCATCAACTGCATCACACACGCGTGTACACACACACACACACACACACACACACACAAAACCAAACTGCAAAACCAAAACAACAAAAACCCTGTATTCTCCAAACCGATTTAAATTGTGGGAAAATGCTTTTAAAGAGGTGTGCACTTTATTGGCTTTTATGTGCGTATCCGCAGGACAGTAAAGAGAGCATTACAAAATATTTACTTTTAAAAGAAAACGCGATTACAAGGAGAACAAGGTGTGTAGAGTTTTTATACCCTTGCTCTTTTTACAGCGTCGTTTATTTTGTCTGGAGACTTTCTGGCACCCCTTGGCATGGTCACGGATACCTAGGCATCGCCGGGGAAGGGCTAGGAGCCAAACAGAAGACCCAAGGGACTGAGAAACGCGTGTGTATTTGAGAGCTGGGCTGAGAGCAGCGTCCCTTAGGAGTCACTTTGACGTGGGTCTGAGCTACCACGTCTGGAACCGCAAACATTTTATGTTTACAATGCTTCTCTGTGCTTTATGTAGTAAACAGAGGGAGGAGAAGGGGAAAACGGGCAGGAGTTGGCTTGGCCACTCTGGGACTTTCTGATTTCAGGAAAATGTCTCACCTTCCCTGAACCCATTTGTCCCCGTCTGTAATGCATGGCTACTATCAATCCCTCACTGAGACTCTCTTGCCAGGTTGTGTCAGGTTGACAAAAGTCTTCATCCCAGTTGCACAGCAATTTCCTCCTGGCCCGCTCTCCAGGACGCTTAATTGGCTACCTGTGGCTACCTGGTGCCTCGAGGTGGCTTGCCCACACAGGGCAACCTGCAACGGTCAGTGAGTTAAAGACCCCGGGAAGAGCTTTCAGTCCACAAGAGCTGGAGGTTGGTGGGTACATTTCCTGACCTTCTCTGCAAGAACAGAACCCAGGACGTTTTGCGCATAGACTCAGTGGCCAGCAGAATTGAGATCAACGCATCCTCTTGGCCTTGCGTCCTTCTTTATTACAGCCTAAGGGCAGCTCCCCGACAGACTGGGTGCACACAAAAGTCCCGTCAGGTTTGCTTTCTAGTAAATATAAAATAAGACAGCAGCGGAGGGCTAGACCCCCGGGGCCTTGGCCAAGCCACTGGTGAAGACCCACTTCTCGTCCTGGATTTTCTACCTTAATAACTTGCCCGGATGTTGGTGACACAATACAGACGAACATGGTTTCCTTGCAGAGCGCTTGGTCACAGCCCCACCCCTGGATCTTACCATCAGCTCTGTGACAGACAAGCTGGTGAGTTTGGGGGGATCATTTGGCAGTAAATGGAGACTTAGGGCCTTGAGCGTGCGCACGCATGCGCAGAATGAGTGCTTAATAAAGGCCCCCTGGCAGGGTGCATCTCTACTTCAAGTCCACTTCCGGTCCATTCACCCGCTCCCTCTGCCCTTTGAGGCACCTCTGAATGCTGCCATTCAAGTCCTCTTCCCCCCCACCCCGGCCTATTTTGGGCTCAATCCATAGAAGGTAGAAAAGAAGAGGAATGGGCGTCTTAGACCCCATATTCCTCCTGGAATGGGTGATCCTACATCCAGCTACTTCAATCGAAACAGAGAAACAAAACCAATTGGATTTGTGGAACTCTTATGACAGGAAGACATGTTCTTCATTTATTAAAACCTCAGAGCCCTTCGCAATCAACCATTCCTGCTTTCCCGGGGGCACTCGAAGCTCACCCTGGTCCCTACAGGAGCTACTTAAAAACTTCTGGCTATTGTGGAGACCGGAATGTTCCTCATCTCCTGCCTACACCTCCTCAGCAAATCACCCTTAACTTACATTCTTCTCTTGAAAGCCTGGAGGTACTACTACTGTTGAAATACAGACCTTCCTGGAGGGTCTAGCGAACCGTAAGAGGGCAGAAAAATCAAATATTTATGGAGCAGATGCCATTTTCTGAGCCTTGAGCTAAGTCAGTCCTCTCCTCTCCAGCAAGGGCTGTTCTTCGTTCCCAAAAGGCTGAGAAGTGTAATGGGACCAGCTCCAAGTCACTGTGATCCGGGAGTCCCCCTCCCTCCCCTTACCACAAAGACCACACCGTTGCCGCCTTAACCGGATTTTAGCACAAATATCCATAAGGACCAGAGCCCTCCAACCTCGCCCTGGTCGCTGAGAACCCTGAGCCTAGGCTGAGGGTGGGGCATCTTTGTGGCAAAAGGGCTTTCCATGAATGGAAACAGCCTTTCCTTTCTGCTGGAGGAGGCGGGCTCGCCCATGAATGTGCGATGCCTGGCCAGGAGCCAAGAATAAGAGCAGGAAATGGGGAGCCGAGTGAGATAACCGCCCTGGACATGGCAGGGAGGGGCAAGATAAACAGAGGCCATTCGATTTTGCAAAGCATCAGAGCCCAGTCGATTAGGCACAGGCCTTTGGGGAGACACAGAGACATTAGGGAAAGGGGGGGGCAGCCTCGGGAGCGAGGAGGGTAAGTGCTGGCAGGGCAATTAATGGAAGGAACAAATGGGTCGGAAACCACTGGATAAGGCGAAACCCGAGAGCAGGCATTTGAAACCTTAAAGAAATCGTAATGCGTGCACGCGCACGCGCACGCGCACGCACACAGAGGCCAGCGTTGGTGCTTAGCCGCTGAAAATGTCTGACGCGACGATTTTGAATGGGAAACACATGGGGGGTCAGAGAAACTTGTCCCTGTGGGCATTTGGAAAGAGGAGGGCGAGGAGGAGGAGCGTGGGGGAGGAGGGGGAGGGGGAGGACTACTTAGAAGAGAGGGGAAAGTCCAGAATTCTAAACGAAGACATGCGGATGGATGAGTCCAGCAGGCTTTTCCCCCAATATTTGACAATTATGAATAAAGTCAAAAGTTCTAATTGGATCCTGCGCCCCACTGGGAGAGTGTCAGCCTCCAACTCAGATGCTAGAAATTCTTGACACTTTCCAGCCACTTAACACCCACCACTTTACAGACTCTGCTTGTCTCAGCCACTCTGCGAGCTGGTTATCGTTATCCTCGTACAGATTTGGAAACTGAGGCACGTAGAGCTTCCTGTAACTCGCCCAAGGTCACGTGTGCTGCTGCTGAGGAGCCAAGAAAGGAAGTCAACCCAGAGGGAGGGGGGTACCCTTTTCTCTTCCATGACCCCATGGCAAATCCCTAATCCCAAAATGTGGGCTTTCGAAATGGCTCAATCTCTCTCTCTCTCTCTCTCTCTCTCTCTCTCTCTCTCTCTCTCTCACTTCAGAACAGAAAACAAGCATGGAACTGGGAAACATGTTGGCCCTGGACTCTTCCTTGGGTCCGGTACTGTCCAGAAGGAGAAATCCTGAAGGCTTCTGAATTCTGCTCTTCTATCTCAGGACCAGCGATTTGATTCCTCTAAGCCCCAGAATCCCAGACAGCAGGGAAGCACGTGTTTTTCCAAGCCCAGTAGCACATATTCCAGCTACCCATCTATTCATTTATTCATTCAACAAACATTTATCAAGCTCCTATGTGCTGCCAAGGACTATGTACAATGAAAATATTTTCCCAATACGCAACTAAAAGGTGTTCGGTTAGTGTTTCCTTAGGGTTTGCTTTTTTTTTTTTTCTTTTTAGCACATTTTCAATGAATTCGCTACAGCAGGTCCTCCAGCGTCCCCTCCAAAGCCTTGACTTAGCTCATAACCAGCTCCCTGCTCTCTTTAAAACACTTACGGTAGTACAGCAGCCCTGTCTTTCCAGCAGTGATTGTGTTTTCTCCTCAGTCACCCTGGCAGCTGGGGAGGCCCTTTCTTTAGCAAATATGAACAGTGAATGTTCTTTATAGTCTGTTCTCTGAGCTGAAAAAGGAAGTTGAAAGAGTGCTCTGTAGAAAGCTCTGGAGGGGAAAAAAAACATGAATTTGACTGGTTTTATTAGAAATCTAAAAACCTGGGAGGAGACTGTGAAAAGAAAATTTCAAATGCCAAAACATCGTGGGCCGATGTGAGACTGCATGCCAAGCTTGTACTGACTGGCTCATCCCTGTCTGCTGAACATCGGGTGGTAGGAAACATTCACAATTTCCCACGATCCTGTCTGCCTGCTGGGTGACTCGGCTGCACCCAGACCGCTGTCAGGGTCTTAGAGGGTACAAAGCTACACATCCCTTGTCAAAAGACTCGGTGGTGGCGAGCAGCCAGCTGCAAACTGAACACGAGAGCATCTTCAGTACCACATAGAAGTACCCTCATCCATGGCAACATGGGGTTAGAGTCTCAACCTGAAGGAGATCTGCTGTAGAAAGCTGAGGATGGAAACCAGCAAAGCATGAGCCCCCCAACCCAACATCACGATGCTACCTGGGCCAATCCATTTGAACGACCATGGACCTTCAGATTCCTGAGGGTCTAAATTATTTTTAAAGACAAGATCTCATGGAGCCCAAGATGGCCCCAAACTCACTCTGTAAACTGAGGATGACCTTGAACTTGTGATCCTCCTAGCACTTCTTCCCGGGTGTTAGAATTTCTAGTGTATCACCAAACCTGGCTTATATAATGCTGAGGGTAGAACTCAGGACCTTGTGCGTGCTGGGCATGTGCTCTACCAACTCAGCTACAAATTCAGCCATGTTCTTAATTCTTCATAAGCTGGATCACTGTGTGTTTCCTGGGAAGCACTGCGGAAGACGTCTCTCCACATAGAGAATGAGTGCATCGTCCACCACTCCTTCCCTCTGGCATCTAAACCGATGTAAGTCCCAACTCTTTAATTTTTAAAGAGTATTCATTTAGTTACTTTATATATCTATGAGTGCTCTGTCTTCACAGACACCAGAAGAGGGAATCGGATCTCATTACAGATGGTTGCGAGCCACCATATTGTAGTGTGTAGTTTCTACTACCCCAATGGACCGCACTACCAGCCCCCACCCAAGTTCCCTTGGATCCATGGATAACACACACACACACACACACACACACATACACACAAGCTCATTTTTCACCTGCCTTATGGCTCCGTGGCAGGGCTCTTCTAAGCCCCACCCCCCACCCCCCCACCCCCCACCCCCCCACCCCCCTACCCCCCAACCCCCACCCCCCCAACCCCGTGGCTAGCATGTCCTTCCCTTTCTTCCTTGCTCATCACTCTTAAGTCTGCTCTCGGCTCAGTTGTGTTTCTAATCTCCTGTTTGCTACCCTAGGCCCCATTGGGAAGTGGCCAATGGCCACTCCACCGGAGATCTCACATGGCTGGTGGCTCTCCCTCGAAGCATGGCAAATTCCTTTCCCCTGCTGGGTCTCCTCATCTGCCTGTGGGAACATGGAAGTCCCACCTCTTCTGCCCAACCATTGGCTGCTAGCATCTTTACTGATCGATCAAGAACCAATTGGGGAACAGGACCTTCAGCATACACATATTCCTGATCAAAGCATCAGGACCACCCCCTATATCTCACCTTTTCCATCCAATTAAAAAAAAACTCTTCTCTCAGACATAAATTCAACAAAACCATAATAATCGTGTAAATTACAAAGTATGATATATACAATTAACACCCAGTCCATCATATCTGTCAATTAGATAAAGTACTCTACTGTCATTCCTAACTTAAAGAGTAATAATTCTGTCCCTTAATCATGTTTATATTTTAGTCTGTAACACTATCTGAAAGCCATGTCTTCCACTCTATAACCTCTCTCAATGATAAACAACTTGAGTTTGATTATGAGACTATAACTCATCCTCAACCCTGTCAGAAATCCAAGAATGAATTAAATATTGCCTGAGTATATAGGAAGCACCAAACATGGCTTCCAAAGCTTAAACAATTTGAGAGATGGCCGACGAGCTGGACAGCTCCTAATTTCATATAACATTGGAGCATCTGTCTTCAGCCTCCTGACCCAGAACCATCTGACAGACCTTTCATGAAGCAGGAAATATAAAGGACTGGCTTACCCTGTCTTGGCAGAGATTAGTAGTCAACTATCTCACCTCTGTCCTTTTTGGACAGTATACTGTCTGCAGATGATATAAGCAATTTCTGTCTAGTGGCTACCTTAACACGATAAGCAAGCTTGCCTGGAGGTAAAGATGCTTGATTCTTCTTTGAAGGGGAATAGGGAAGCTGTCAGAAGCAGGCATGTCCCATGGTCAAAAGATCCTTAATACTGAAATAACATTAAATGTCACATTCTGTGGATTTCTGATGTTTTTAAAGACTAAGTATCTCTGATCTGTTGAACCTTAACTACTCAGCCAATTTTTAATAAATTGAAAACACTTTATTGTAATTAAATCAGAATCTAACATAACCTTGAGTTCACTATCTAGCTCTTAACTTGTGTTACTTAATCATCTTAAACAGTTTGTAAAACCGGTAGAAAGGACTGGGTCAAGCCTTATATTCTTAAGTAAGTTGTATAGGCATAATGCCTAAGAGTAATGATATTAATTTTAAATTTTGTATCAATATACAGATTTATACTAATGAAAACCTTAATTCTATACCAATATATAATTTCTGTACCAATGTTAAGAAATTATAACTCCAATTTTGCATCAATTACAAAGATTTTTATCAATGTAAGATTATGACTATACAAAGCTTTGTTCAAGAATAAAATTTGGTAATCCATCCCATCTATTTCCTCCCTGTTCAAAATTAGGACTATATCCAAATTATCCCTTAAAATGACAACCTATCTATAATTCATAAAGTAACCATAACCAGACACCCAAACCCAGGGAATTGGGCTGATGACGCTCCATAGCTTCTTCCTACTGAATAGGGGCAATGAGAAATTCTCTAAATGGGTGGGGAGAGGTAGGAAAATTAGAAAAACTGGTTAGACCTAAGAAGGCTAGGTTTAGCATCTGTTATCCAGTTTCTGCATGTTTGGAAGGTTCAGAGTTCGACTGAAGTTCTGACTGGATCTGTCTAAAAGGTTGGATGAAGCGAGGTCATCTGGAACCAGCAGCAATCCTACAGCTATTCTGGAAGCAAGTGTCTGGACAGCGTCAGGAAGCAGAGGGCTGGAACAGCAGGTCCGTTCAGTGTCCCTGGGATGAATCTTGTCAGAGCTGTACATTCTGTAACATATGAATCTCATAACCAAAATTTTAGTGCCATTAAGATTTTTGTATGGATTGTGCAGGGTGCACAGATCATTCAAGGATGAAATTTTGCTTCTTTTTTTAAGCAGGTGAAAGACAACTGCATTTTTTTATGAGTTAATTTTATCAATAACCAAATGCAATAAATCTTCATTCATGCCATATGAAGGATGGCACAGTGAATCTTTCTGTACCTGTCCTGTTTGATTTTTCTCAAACTTTTATAGTTCTTCAGGGGGTCTCCCCCTGTCATATCTAATCCATATGACTCTGGATGGGGTCCAACGCCCTCTCTCCTTTCCTGTCAATACAAACACAGAGCCTCTCTCCCAAAAGAACATGTTCTTGGTCCAGTAACCAGAAGTCATTAAATGCTTAGCTTGAACTCTCTCCCAGAGGAATTTTAATATAACCACCAAGTTCATAATCACACTCATTTTAATAATCAAAACAATTCAAAGCAATCTAAACAAATATTAAACATTGAGACCATGCGTCTGTTGTCTCCTGCCCTGACCTTCATGAGATCAATGCCTACATAATTTATATAGTGTAACCTTAAATTCCCTTCTGCTTACTGTATCACTCTTCCCCAACTTGTCTCTTCTGTGGAGCTTAATATCTGTATATTTAAGAACATTTAAACAATTACTATTATACTCCCTACTCTTCTTTAAAACAGTTAAATTTTACAAGTCTATCCTTAGATATTTTGCTGGCTGGAGACAGGCAGCTTTATTGTTTGTTTCTCAGTGCCTCCCTCAGGGCACCAGGGAACCAGTCAGTCTGTCTACACAGCAGGAGTTCCAAGCCTCTTGTCTTAAGCTCTCCCTGGCAGCCATGTTCCTCTGTTCTGATTTTACCACACACTGGAGCCTTGTGACTCAGCTTGACTGGCTGAGAAACCAATTCTCTCCTTCTGCTAGACTTAAATCATTTGTGTGTGTGTGTGTGTGTGTGTGTGTGCGCGCACCATCCAAGGATTCCTAAATTAATAGTGGATTCTCACCTTCCATCATCTATAACATGTAGTTTCTACTACCTGCTTTAAGCTCCAGGTGAACGGGTGCTACCAGCCCCCACCCAGGTTCCTTTGGATCCTGGATCACACACTGGTTCCCTATCAAAGCATTAGAACCACCCCTTACACCATATGGATGCTGGGAATTAAATTCAGGGCCTCTGAAAAAAGTAGTCAGTGCTCTCAACTGCTGAGCCCTCTCTCCAACCCAAGTCACAACTCAACACAAGCCAGCCAGAGAAGGACTAAAGAAAGGAAAAGCTTGGAAGAGCCACTGAAAGACATGTGTAGGAAGGAGCTCACAAGGTCCAATTGGAGCTGGACTCTGGAGACACTAGCCCCAGGGAGAAAGAGAATTAGAAAATAACATTGGGCAAGGAGAGCTTATTGATACAGGGATATTTTCTCTGGATATAAGATTTAACACTCTGACAAGGACCCTGAGATCAGGACAAAGGGGCTTTTAAAGTGACTTTTGGATGTACACGATTGCTTTAGAACCAGGGTACAACCTGAGTCAGCCATTGTATAAGCCCTCACAAATTACATATTTATTTTGTATTTTTGTTTACGTGTGTACTCTTGTGCATGTGGGTGCTCTGAGAAGCCAGAAGAGGCTGTCGGATCTCCCGAAGCTGGGATTACAGGCAACTGTGAGCTGCCCAACCAACATGGGAGCTAGGCACCAAATTTGGGTCCTCTGCAAGAGTAGAAAGCACTCTTAACCACTGAGCCGTCTCTCCAGCTCCCGTGCCCTAATTAAGTAATAAATTTTAGAACTGAGCAGTAGCAACTACTAGAACTGAGCAGTAATAGCTATTATATATATAATATATTATATGTATTATAATATATATTATATATATTGAGCAGTAGCAACTACTAGAACTGAGCAGTAATAGCTATTATATATAATATATTATATATCATGATATATATTATCATTATATATATATCATTATATATCAATATATCATTATAATATATAATATATCATAATATATATAATATAGTTATATTACTATTGCTGCAATGCAACACCATGACTTAAGCAAGTTGGGAAGGAAAGGGTTTATTTAGCTTATACCTCCACATCCATAGTTCACTGAACTCAAACAGGGCAAAAACCTAGAGACAAGAGCTGATGCAGAGGCCACGGAGCAATGCTGCTTACTCCCTTCTTCCCCATGACTTGCTCAGCCTGCTTTCTTATAGAACCCGGGACCACCCTAGAGTACGACACCACCCACAGTGGACCGGGTCCTCCCCCATCAACCACTAAATCAGAACATGCCTTGTACGCTTTCCTACAACCTGATCTTATGAAGGCATTTTCTCAACCGAGGCTTCTTCCTCTCAGACGACTCTAATTTGTGTCAAGTTGACATGAAATCAGCCAGCACAGCCAGGCGTGTAATGTACCTGGTGGAAGAAGACAGCACTCCCTCCGAAGTGGGCCTGCCAGAGAAACAAGCTCAGAATCTGTTCGAAACTGTCCATGTCCCTCCACAGCTACACTGAAGAACTCATGCGCGAATTTCACAAAGAAATAGCTAAGAAGAGCAGCCGTACAGACAAAAATCCAGAGATGCTATCGACAGGTCACAAAATGCAGATCTCATATGCGTACAGACTCAGACTGTCATAAAAAAGTATACTTTTAAAAAAATATTTATTTATTTTATGTGCATGCATGCTCTATCTGCATGTATACCTTTGTGCCGTGCCATCAGACCCCATGACAGATGGTTGTGAGCCACCGTGTGGTTCCTGGGGATTGAATTCGGGACCTCTAGAAGAGCTGACAGTGCTCTTGACTGCTGAGCCATCTCTCCAGCACCTAAAAAAAAAAAATACTTTAAACAATTTCTAAGACAACTAGAAATATAAACAGCAGCTGGGATATTTGATGGTATTAAGCAATCATTGTTAATGTAGTTAGGTGTGATAATGGAATTATGGTAACTTGAAAAACAAACTGTTCTAAGTTTTAGAAATACATACCAAAATATTAACAGATGCAATGATTCGGTGTCTGGAATTGGGGGGATTACGTGCAATAGATGAGACAAGGTTGGTCTTGACTTGATCATTGTTGAAACTTGGAGGCGGTTCTATCATGGCTTACCAGATGATTCTGAATTTGTGTTTGAAAATTGCCGTAGTGAACGTTTAAAAGCAGACACGCAAAGGGGCCTGATTGGATCGGGGGTTGGGGATGGGGTGGTAGATGGGACTCTTCAAAGCTCTGTGTTCAGATTTAGCCAGGATGTCAGCAGGTGGCTGAGGTGTGCGAAGGGGAGTAGAGAGGAAGAGAATGTGCTAGGCTCGATGAACAGAGTTGACAGGAGTATTAGAACCAGGACACAGTCCAAAAGACTGCCATGAACGGCATCAGGAGGCCTGAGCATGGTGGACTCACACATACTTGCCATTTGGACCTGCCAGACCGATTTCCAGACCCCACCCACTGGCAGGCACAGAGCACTGGATGTACTGCCAATGCTAGGCAGACTGATTCCAGAAGTGGGCAGGACTGAGCCCATGCTGATGGAACCCTGTGAAGGTTCTATCCCTAAACCCAGCACAGGGGGAGCTGGGCAGACCAGGCCATCTGAAGTGCCCTTCCCCCTTTGGGGGGAGGGACCAGACTGAGACAATAGGAGAACTGAAGGAAGACCATCTAGGAGAGGTTTACGGTTTGGTGGTTGCTGTTCTATGGCTGTGATGGGACACCAGAACCGAGGCAGCTTACAGAAGAGTTTGTTTGGGGCTTACCGTTTCAGGGGGTTAGAATCCATGGCCATTGTGGGGGGGAGCATGGCAGCAAGCGGGCAGGCAGGACCCTGGAGCAGAGGCTGAGAGCTTAAGTCTTGATCCACAGGCATCAGGAGGAGGGGGTGGTAGGCAGATACACACTGGGCCTGGCTGGAATTTTGAAACACCAACACACACACACACACACACACAAACACACACACACACACACGCCCCCAGTGACATACCTTCCCCAACAAAACCACTCCTTCTAATCCTTCCCAAACGGTTCCACCAACACTGGGTGAGGGGAGAGGGGACACAAGCATCTTAATCTATAAACCTATGGGGGGCCATTCATATTCAAACCACAATGGTCCAACTCCAGTTTCTAAGCAGAGTTCTCCAGATTTACATGGTTGAGATAACCAGATTGGAGCCATTTGGACCCACCACTCTGGCTGAACTGAGACTCTCATGTAACCCCAAAAGAGAAATGTCTGTGCACTAAACTCAGTCTGTCCCACCCCTTACCAGTACTGGACCTAAGAAGCCAAGACTAAGAGCTGTGAACAGCACCATAGGTAGAGACTGGTGACCCAGGTGGGCAATGGGGTCCAACAGAAGCAGGGTTGGCCCCCTGTGACTTGGATAAGTCGCTGTGTTTCCAGCTATACCAATCCTGGACAGACTCAAATGACTGTACGCCTCACCACAGAGGTATAGCATGTCCCTGCACATTGTGGCTCTGTCCACAATAGCAAGAAAAGGAGCTAGCCAGATGGCCACCAACAGATGAAGGTATAAAGAAAATACAATCCAAGCACACAGTATGAAATGCATCCTGCTGGAAAGAAAAATGAAATGACGTCTGTTGGAAAATATGGATAGAACTGGGAATTATTGTGTTAAATGAAATAAGCCAGGCTCCAGAAGATAGATGGTTCCCGTTTTCCTTCATAGGAGGATCCTAGAACTTGATTTGTATATGTGAACATGTAGGTGTCTGTCTATTGCCAGTTGTTGATTGCTATACCAGCAGAGAGCTAAGAACCAGCCAGATCTTGCATTATGGTTCCTATGACACGTCACCAGCCTCGTGGCTTGTGAACATTAACTTTCCTTATTTGCTTATTGGCTTTAATAAAGAGCTAATGGCTAATAATTAGGCAAGAAGTGGAGGGTAGAACTTCTGAGCAGAGACAGGGTCTCTGGGGGAAGAAATCGGAATTCGCCAACGGCACATGGAGATGGTCGGATTTCCTGGACTGAGAGAGCGGTAAAAACGTAGTCACATGGCAGCTTATAGGCTAGGATAATAAGATTTAAATTAGATGGGCTAGCTGGGAGGTAGCCAGGCTAAAGGCCTGAGCCTTTATAAATATTAGTAAGTTTCTATGTTTTATTTAATCACTGACAGGTCCAGGAAGTCCTGTTATAGCAGAGTGTATGTTGGTCTGTGTGTGTGTGTGTGTGTGTGTGTGTGTGTGTGCATGTATTCAACAGCACATGTATGCATATGCATGTGGAGGCTAGAAGCTGACATCAGCTGTTTTCCTTAATCTTTTTCCCTTTTTTTTTTTTTCTTTTGACGTAAGATCAGTCTCACTGACTGACCCCAGAGCTCACTAATTCAGGAAGGCCAGGTAGCCAACGATCCCCAGGGCTCCCGGTCTCTGCTCCCCACAGTGCTGGCTTTACAAGCCTGTAAAACCACAGCCAGATTTTTGCATAGGCAGAGAGACTCCAAACGCAGGTCCTCAGACTTACACAGCAAACACTTGACCAGCCAAGCCACAGTCCCAGAACCCTCAAAGTGATTTTTGTGAATATAAAAAGAATGTGTTTCGGGATCAGGGCAATGGCCCCATTAGCAAAGGGCTTGCTGGGTAAATACGAGGACCTGAGTTTGGTTGGGCACACATACCTATGAAGGACACACAAGGCTGACCACTGGCCTACACACACACACACACACACACACACACACACACACTCACACACACACACACACACACTCACACACTCACACACAGAGAGATGCATTCACACACACACACTCACATACATTCACACACACACACATACACACAGAGTTGCATACTCACACACTCACACACACACACAGAGATGCATACCACACACATTCACACACACACACACTCACACACACACAGATGCATACACACACTCACACACACACTCACAGAGATGCATTCACACACACACACACACAGAGATGCATACCACACACACTCACACACTCACACACACAGAGATGCATACACATATTCACACACACACTCACACTCACACACTCACACATAGAGATGCATTCACACACTCACACACACAGAGATGCGTACCACACACACTCACACACTCACACACACGGAGATGCATACACATATTCACACACACTCACACACTCACGCACACCCACACACACTTGTGCGCCTACACACCCGTGAACATAAACACACCATACGAAGAGCATGTAGCAAAAGGTCATCGCCACTGAGCTGTCATCATTGGCTATACTAAAAGGTCACGTGGCTACAGCCGTGTCGAGGACACCTGAGAGCAAAGAGAACTGTGACGGGAGCCGAACGTCAGCGCCAGGCCTGGAGCTTGGCTGAGCCGTGGCGGGCCACTGACCCACACAATCACACTCACAGCCCCTGGGAACTGGTGGCCTGTGCTTCCCCGATGGAAATGAAGGGACTGCATCACTCACCAAAGCTGCGGGAAGGGATGGTGAGAGCAAACCGAAGGAGTCGGCCCCTTCCCTATCCCATAATGCTTCTTTATGCAAACGATACACACAGTCCAAGAAAGACAGAGATGAGAGGATGAGAAAACCCTTGTGATGTGGAGAGCTGAGGGTGTGGCCTGTGCCCCCCCAAACTCTCAGAGCTGAGGGTGTGGCCTGTGCCCCCCAAACTCTCAGAGCTGAAGGTGTGGCCTGTGCCCTCCAAACTCTCAGAGATGAGGGCGTGACCTGTGCCCCCCCAAACTCTCAGAGCTGAGGGTGTGACCTGTGCCCCCCCCAAACTTTCAGAGCTGAGGGTGTGACCTGTGCCCCCCAAACTCTCAGAGCTGAGGGTGTGGCCTGTGCCCCCACAAACTCTCAGAGCTGAAGGTGTGGCCTGTGCCCCCACAAACTCTCAGAGCTGAGGGTGTAACCTGTGCCCCCACAAACTCTCAGAGCTGAGGGTGTGACCTGTGCCCCCACAAACTCTCAGAGTTGAGGGTGTGACCTGTGCCCCCACAAACTCTCAGAGCTGAGGACATGACCTGTGCTCCCACAAATTCTCAGAGCTGAGGTGTGGCCTGTGCCCCCACAAACTCTCAGAGCTGAGGGTGTGACCTGTGCCTCCACAAACTCTCAGAGCTGAGGGTGTGACCTGTGCCCCCACAAACTCTCAGAGCTGAGGGTGTGACCTGTGCCCCCACAAACTCTCAGAGCTGAGGGTGTGACCTGTGCCCCCACAAACTTTCAGAGCTGAGGGTGTGACCTGTGCCCCCCCCAAACTCTCAGAGCTGAGGGTGTGACCTGTGCCCCCACAAACTCTCAGAGCTGAGGGTGTGGCCTGTGCCCCCCCAAACTCTCAGAGCTGAGGGTGTGACCTGTGCCCCCACAAACTCTCAGATCTGAGGGTGTGACCTGTGCCCCCACAAACTCTCAGAGCTGAAGGTGTGGCCTGTGCCCCCACAAACTCTCAGAGCTGAGGACATGACCTGTGCCCCCCCAAACTCTCAGAGCTGAAGGTGTAGCCTGTGCCCCCCCAAACTCTCAGAGCTGAAGGTGTGGCCTGTGCCCCCACAAACTCTCAGAGTTGAGGGTGTGACCTGTGCACCCACAAACTCTCAGAGTTGAGGGTGTGACCTGTGCCCCCACAAACTCCCAGAGCTAAGGGTGTGACCTGTGCACCCACAAACTCTCAGAGCTGAGGGTGTGACCTGTGCCCCCACACACTCTCAGAACTGAGGGTGTGACCTGTGCCCCCACAAACTCTCAGAGCTGAGGACATGACCTGTGCTCCCACAAATTCTCAGAGCTGAGGTGTGGCCTGTGCCCCCACAAACTCCCAGAGCTAAGGGTGTGACCTGTGCTCCCACAAACTCTCAGAGCTGAGGGCATGACCTGTGCCCCCACAAACTCTCAGAGCTGAGGGTACGACCTGTGCCCCCACAAACTCTCAGAGCTGAGGGTGTGACCTGTGCCCCCACAAACCCTCAGAGCTGAGGGTGTGGCCTGTGCACCCACAAACTCTCAGAGCTGAGGGTGTGACCTGTGCCCCCACAAACCCTCAGAGCTGAGGGTGTGGCCTGTGCACCCACAAACTCTCAGAGGTGAGGGTGTGACCTGTGCACCCACAAACTCTCAGAGCTGAGGGTGTGACCTGTGCCCCCTCAAACTCTCAGAGCTGAAGGTGTGACCTGTGCCCCACAAACTCTCAGAGCTGAGGGTGTGACCTGTGCCCCCACAAACCCTCAGAGCTGAGGGTGTGACCTGTGCCCCCACAAACTCTCAGAGCTGGGGGAGTGACCTATGCCCCCACAAAC
This sequence comes from Apodemus agrarius, assembly GCA_964023405.1. NCBI lineage: Eukaryota > Metazoa > Chordata > Mammalia > Rodentia > Muridae > Apodemus > Apodemus agrarius. The sequence goes on along the minus strand of OZ030026.1, from coordinate 46,761,009 downwards.
TCCCAGAGCTGAGGTGTGGCCTGTGCCCCCACAAACTCTCAGAACTGAGGGTGTGACCTGTGCCCCCCCAAACTCTCAGAGCTGAGGGTGTGACCTGTGCCCCCACAAACTCTCAGAGCTGAGGGTGTGGCCTGTGCCCCCCAAATTCTCAGAGCTGAGGGCGTGACCTGTGCCCCACAAAACCACCCCATTCCTGAGAGCCCAAACACCACCGTTTTCCACTGAGACAGCTTGAAATAAGCCTGTCACTGGATCCAGCTCCAGTGGTTTCTGCCCTGGCTTCTGGGGAAAACAACAGAAATCCGATTGTGTTTCCATCACCTCCACGGAAATCCTGTGTGCTAAACCTCTGCTTGGGTGGCCCTGCGCCAGCGAGAATACCTCGAGCCAGGATTATGTCTCAAATGTCAGGTTGTCCGAATGGGACTCCATTCTGTTCCTGCCCCGTGGATGGACTCCCTAGATGGTATCCCTGTTAAACAGAAGAAACAGACCCTACACAAAGAAGGCCTTGACAGAGTGCGGTCAGCACACGGCCAGAACGAGAGGCCGTGCAGATTATCCACTCCGAGAAAAGATCGCTCCAGCCACAAATTACAGAACAAACAGAGACCGGCCCAAACCACTAACAAGTGAAAGCCAAGATGCTACGGACAGAGCAAAGAGAGCTGTTTTCATGAGACCGGACCAGAAAATAAATAGCTTTCCCTCTGCTCCGCCTGGTTTTCCACCCGCCGCCTCCAACCCTCAAGGACTTAAAAAAAAAAAAAAAAAAAAAAAAAAAAAAAAAAAAAACTTTTTTTTTTTTTTTAAAAACAGCATTATAAGCCCTTCTGTCTGAGGGAGTTGTTAAACGGAAGCCAAGCATGTAACAGAGGCAACACGTTGTCAGAGAGAAGGAGCTTTTTAAAAACAGGCTAAAGGCTGGATTTAGTGGCTAAGAGTGCTTGTTCTTCCGTAGGACTCAGTTCCACCTAAGGACCCAGGCTCCCATACCCAGCACCCACTCCGCAGGCCCAATGGATACAGCGCCCTCTTCTGGGCCCCAAGGGCATTGCATGCACCTTCCACGTAGTGCCCAGAAAGACACGCCGTCAAAACGCCTATACACAATGTAACAAAATATCGTTTTAATAGGGCAAGAGGTGAGTGCCCCGATGCCACGCTGATGGGGTTTGCAGAGGGAAGCTGTCCCTCCCACACCAGATGGCTCTAGGCCTTCTCTGGACACTCGGCAGCTAGTGACTCCCCTGCCTCTCAGCATCCCAGCTCCTTCCGTCTTCTTTAGAGCGAGCCTCATGCTGCAACAGTTTTGTGATCCGTGTGGGAAAGTCCATCTAGAAAAGTGGGAGGGTCAAAGCTATCCCCAAACTTTCACAGCCTGTGTGACGCGAATCCACGAAAGCCTAAGACCTTGTGTGGGCATCCTCCAGTTCCCCAGATCTGGAATGCAGAGATGGTTGTGGGGAAGGCGTGAGCCCCTGCTGCAGCTCCTGAAGGCCCAAGCAGAGCAGACGCCAACAGCGAGAAGAGGAAGTGATTAGGAGGGAGGGCAGGAGTTAAGGACTTCCATCCTCAGTGCCAGAGCCAGGGTTGACAGGGGTGCATACATACATACACACACACACATGCATGCACATATGCATGTACACATATGCATATCCACACACATATGCATACATACATAGACTTACACACATATACACATACACATGCACACACACATGCATACACACATGCTCACACATATGCACATGCACACAGACATGCTCACACATATATACATACACGTGTACACACTCACACACATGCATATACACATGCACACGTATGCACATATATATACATGCATGCATGCACATGCACACATATGCACACATACACACATGCATGCACACAAATATGCACATATATACATATACATGCAGGCAGGTACACACATGAACACACATCTGCACATGCACAAACACATGAATGTGTATACAGTATGTACATAGGAATGTGCTTACATGTGTGCACACACACACACACACACACACACACACACTATCCATCTTCTCCATGACTACACAATAGGCAGGTACTGCTCACATTCTTACAAAGAGCCCCAGAGTCCCAGGCAACCTGTGACTCACTCCAGATCTCACAGCAAGAAGGTAAAGGAACTAGGATGCCAACCCAAGGGACCTTCGTGACCACATCACAGTCATGTGACAGCACACAGTCGTGTCCCTTCTCCGATCCCAGAGTGATCCATCTTCGTTGTCAAGACGACTGGGTTTGGAGTTACCTGGAAGGCTTACTGCTGGGTAAGGGTTTCCAGAGAGGTTTACCTAAGAAAGCACCCATTCTGAGGGTGGGCTGAGCCGTGCCATGGGCCGGGGTCCCAGATGAATAAAAAGGAGTGGGAGAAAGAGAGCTGAACCCCAGTGCCCATCCCCCTCTGCTTCCTGATTGCAGACAAACTGCAGCAGGGCACCTCGTCTTTCCACCACATGCCTCTACCACAACCATGGACTGTATTCCCTAAAACCATGAGCCAAAATAAACCCTTGTTTCCTTATTGCTTTAGTCACAGCAACGAGAATATAATCAACAGGCTCAGTTTATTCATCTGCAGAAAGGGCTTGTGCAGAAGCCCTTTGTCAGCACACACGCAATGGTGTTGCCTGAAAATGTCTCTCAGCGTGTGCCCAGTTTGTGTCTCCCAGGCCATATAAGTTTCTTTCTTAGCCTGCTTACAAGCAAAGATGACTAAAAGACACTGCAGCCAGCACTACACAGGTGTGCTTGCTATTGAGGGGGGGTCACACCACTGTCAGACAGGTGTGGGAGATAGAGTCCCACCTGAAGGTCAAGGCTGATATTGCCTCACTGGGTCTGTCCGGTAACACTGAGCTAAGCCTACAAAGCGGTGGAAGGCACGAGGACACCCCGAGAGAGACGTGAGTTTCACAGGGGATGTACCAGCTGGCCTGCAGTCCAGAGAGCCCAAATCTTACAGAGCCAGGGCTTCCAGCTTTGAACCAAAGAGAGACACAGGAAAGGAGATGCTTTGGCTGATGAAAGGGATACAAGGCCTCAGGTCCCTGGTAATGACATCTGCTCTTGTTTAAATGAAACGTCACAATAACTCTCCACCTCCAACAATGGGCTCAGTACCTTGGCTTTCATGTCACACATGGGGAAGGTGAAGACCAGAGAGGTCAGTCAACATTCCTAAGGACACACAGTAAGCAAGGAGGAAAGCTGGAAGAGCAGCAGGGTCGTGTAGCCCCAGGACTCAGCAGGGAGTCCCCTCCCCAAAGCACAAGTCATGGGGTAATGCATGTCATATAGAAGGCATTCACGTGGGCGGGGCAGGGGGTGGACACATCTAGCACACAAGGCTCTCTCACAGACGGAAACAGCACCAGGCTATCGTAACCGGGATGGTGGGGCAGGGCAGTATGATCCGGACCTTCAACCCTTTCACGGGGCGCATAAGAGACGCCATTCAAGGCCTGTGACCTTGGACCAAAATGAAGACATGATCGAGAAACACAGCACGGGGAGTGAGATTAGCTCAAAAGAGTGGATAAATAAATAAATAAAAACAACAAATCGCACCATTCAGAACCGACATGTGAGACTAGACAATATTCATGTAGGCACAAGGGAGACCTCGATTTGGACAAGAGGCTAAAGCTTCAGGAAAGAGGAAAAGAGACAGAAGGCAGACCCACGTGGGAGAGTTGTGAGAGTGACACAAATTAATGAGCGGTCGTCAGGAAGCCTCTCAGGAGGAACCAGCAGGGTGCCGTAGCAGCTGTGAGAACAATAGTTATTAGCACAGGAAGGAGAAACTCAAAGGACATAGAGAAAAGAGTTGTATTGAGTACTGGGTCATGACAGTCTTGGAAAGCCCAGTGGTGGTGGCGCACGCCTTTAATCCCAGCACTCAGGAGGCAGAGGCAGGAAGGTGAATCTCTGAGTTTAAGACCAGCCTGGTCTACAGAGTGAGTTCTAAGACAGCCAGGGCTACACAGGAAAAATGATGTAACAAACAAACAAAAAAGCTGGAAAAGAAAACAACAAAACAAAACCAGCAACGACAAAAGAAAGGATTGATGAATTAGCCCTGGAAGAAGAAAAATAACACAAAGAAGAAATAACTGCACATATAATAGAAGACATTTGGGTGTCTATGCAGGAAGACACTTGAATACCTTTCAAAAAGATGTATTCACTTTTATGTGCGTGAGTGTTTGACCTGTGTGTCTGTGCACATATATGCAATACCTTTGGAGGCCATAAGAGGGCACCAGAGTCCCCTGGACTGGAATTTCGCAGTTGTGATCTGAGAGCATAGTTTCTGGGAACTGAACCTTGGTCCTATGGGAGAGTGTCCCATGCTCTTAGGCACTGCGTTGCCTTTCCAGCCCTAAATACATTTCTAAAAGGTGCAAGTGTTAGCAGTTCGTATCTGTAAAGTCCCAACAGGCTTGCGTGTTTGAACAACTAGTCCCCAAACTGGTGTTTGGGGGAGTTTGAGGGCCTGACTGTCACAGGTCACTGGGGACAAGCTTTCAAAGACTTTAGCATGGTCACATCTCTGTCTGGCACTCTTTCTTGATCCACTCTCTCGAGCTGCCAACATGGACTGAAGGGCTGTAACCTCCCAAAAGCCTGGCCCAGAACAATCCAACCACAGTGCTCGGAGGTCTTGATCGTGGAGACCATATAGAGCGGAAACCAATGTCCTCGGGGTCAGCCTCTTATGCTAAAATATAAGAAGTCAGCGTCCCGTTTCCTTATTTGATCATGAGTTCTCTTCCCCCCTTTTCTTTTATCTCTAAGGTGTATGTCAGTATGATTGGGCTCTCTCTCTCTCTCTCTCTCTCTCTCTCTCTCTCTCTCTCCTTTACTTTTTCTCAACGAGGTCTCATGTATCTTAGGCTAGCCCTGAACTTAGTATGTAGCCAAGGATGGAAATGCAAAATGGGCCAGGCAGATGGAACTCATAACCACCAGAGCCCATAAGTTGTCTAAGTGATTGCACAAATAACTTTTGGTTTGGAGGGTTGTTTGTTTGCTTGCTTGGCTGGCTGGCAGGCAGGTTCAGTTTGGCTTTTTTGTCGTGGTAGTGTTGTTTTGTTTTGTTTTGTTTTGTCAGGTTTGGTTTCTTGTTTGTCTTATTGATTTGTTTAATCCCAACAGGTTCAAACTGGCCTGAAACTCAGGGCAATCCTCCTGCCTCAGCTTCCTAAGCGCTGGAATTGCAGGCGCAAGCCACATCTTCCCTTCATGTTTCTTTATTTGTTATTAAATCTCTGTGTCTGCATCAGTGGCGGAGGTGTGCATGTGCCACAGTACACCTGTGTGGGGTTACACACAGCGCCTGATGTGTCAGCGCTCTCGATCAGCCGTGGAGGTCCAAGGACAGAACTTGGGTTGCCAAGCGATTTGACCCATCGAACCATCTGTCTGGCTGCAGAGGATATTCTAACGGCCCCCTCTTTTCAACCACAGCATCATGGAATCCATGCAGAGAGAGAGAGAGAGAGAGAGAGAGAGAGAGAGAGAGAGAGAGGAGAGAGAGAGAAGGAAGCTTCAGCCCATGACGACCACCACCACTAACGATACCTCACATTCCCTAGTGGGGAAGTGTTGGCCCAGCGGGGATCTGTGGCCAGCTTTTAAATCAAGCATGTGTGCATTCCTCTCAAAAGGCATCTCTCCCAAGCTCCCACGCGACAGCCCACTGAGCTCTGAGGACCATACGGCTTCTTCATCCCTAAGTCCAAATGTCCCCACGATCCTCCCAAAAATCATATGACAGGGTCCTTCCCAGCAATTCCGCTTCCTCGGTACCAATGTCCATCCTAGAGGTTCTGGTGCTGCAATAAAACACATGAGCAGAAGCAACGGGAAGGGAGAGGTTTATTGCACCTTGGACTTGCTGGCAACAACAGCCCATCACCAAGGGAACTCGGGGCAGGAACCCGAGCAGGGAAGGAAGCTCGAGGCAGAAGCCAAGGCAGTCTGCTTTTATGTTTCCTGTGTTTCCGTCTTCTCCCCCTGCAAGAACGCTAGTCATTGGGTCCAATGCGGCCGCCCTTGCCCGTTATAACCTCATCCCCTCTGGTTACACCTGCACGGTCCTAGTTTCCAAATTAGGGTACATTCTGAGGTTCTGTGTGGACATGAATTAGGAGACATTGACGTCGTTTAGGAAAAGAGAAGCAGGAGGCCCGTGCAATGCCAGTGTGGAAATGAAAACTTGTGGTCCAGCTCAGGAGACATCCTAGAAAGCACGTGTGCGTAAATACGGCCACTCACTTACAGTCTGCACCCTTCATGCAAGCGACAGTCGGATGTTAAAAACAGCAACGACACACATGTAAAAGGATCCCTGCGCCCTACAGCCATGTCCACCACATGTTATTGTGTGTTGTAATGATGTCACTAGAAGCTTACTCTGTAGTGGGCCTTGTAACCACCGTCCCAGTATTAAGTCATTTCGCCCTCAAGCTATTTGTCTGTGGACCCTCGTTTACCTCACTGTAGGACATAAATATCTGTTCTTGTATAACAGAGGTCCTCAACCTGTGAGTTATGACCCTTTTGGGGGCCGAACAACCCTTTCACGGGGGTCACCAAGACTATCGGAAAGCACGGATATTTATATTATAATTCATAACAGCAGCAGCATTGCAGTTATGAAGTGGCAAGAAAAAGTAAGTTTATGGTTGGGGGGGTCACCACAACATGAGGAACTCTATTAAAGGGTCACAGCGTTAGGAAGGGTGGGAACCATCCTATAGTATACCATCTATACCAGGACAGCCGTGGGAGTCCAGTGGGTTAACCTGGGCATGTAATAAGCATTTCATACATAGACTTTTAAACTTCTTATTGTAAACACTGACGCCATTCCACGGAGAAGGAGACAGCGACAGCGACAGCGGGGAAAGCTAAATAAAGTGTCCAGCGGCCAGAGCCTGTAGCTAGGGAAACCTGCTGTGCTAGGGCTGAAACAAGAAATGCTCCCATCAAAACAGGGAGAGAAATCAAGCCGCTATTAGACGTTCTGACCACCAGAGGGCAGGAGACGCATGTATTAGAAAGGCGTGACCAGCCATGACATTTTTTCCCCCCTTGTCTGTTTTATACATTAAAAACTAAAAGCTTTTGCCAGGCATGGTGGCACACACCTTTAATCCCAGCACTTGGGAAGTACAGGCAGGTGGATTCCTGAGTTTCAGGCCAGCCTAGTCTACAAAGTGAATTCCAGGACAGCTAGAGCCACGCAGAAACTCTGTCATGGGTGGGGGTTGTGGGGGATGAGGACAGGAGACTGAAAGCTTTCCTAACCCAGTGGTCCATGCCTGCATCACAACACTTGAGAGATGAAAGCAAGTCCCACACACACACACACTACACAGCCAGCTTTGGCTACATGAGATTCTGTCTTGAAAGAGAGAGAGAGAGAGAGAGAGAGAGAGAGAGAGAGAGAGAGAGAGAGAAAAGAAGAAGAAGAAGAAGAAGAAGAAGAAGAAGAAGAAGAAGAAGAAGAAGAAGAAGAAGAAGAAGAAGAAGAGAAAGAAAGAGAGAGGGAAAGAAAGAAAGAAAGAAAGAAAGAAAGATAGAAAGAAAGAAAGAAAGAAAGAAAGAAAGAAAGAAAGAAAGAAAGAAAATCTGCAACCTGGAAGTTTTATTGTAGACTTACACCAATCATTAAAGAAGTTGTTTCAACGTTTTCTATTACCATAAAGATGAGGTACTTGCTGTGAGCATCTAATTAGACCACATCTGTAATTGTCTAGAAAGCTTCCCAGCAGATGAAATCCCAACCAGCAACATTCAATAGTAGCCACACCAAGTAAATCCCACCTAGGCTGGGCCCACTGTGTGCAGGAGTGGTAAACCTCGCCTAGGCTGGGCCCACTGTGTGCAGGAGTGGTAAACCTCGCCTAGGCTGGGCCCACTGTGTGCAGGAGTAGTATTCACCAAGGAATGAGAAGCAAGGACCTTCCTTCCATCATGCCTGATTCTTGCCTGTATAAATACATCGAGGTCCAGGTTCAAGATGGTGCTGGTGTGGTCTGCAGCATTAGAGAGGGAGAGAGATGAGGGGTTGGGGAGAGACCTCAGAAAACATTTGGAGCAAAGGAACACAGCTGAGCTTGGAAAGCCCTGTGGTGAGCTGTCCCTTGGGGTCAGCATAGACACCTGTTGTATAGGACTCCTCAGTGTAGACCATCCCATGCCTTGGGAGAATATGAAGGAAAGGAAGAGAAACGGCCCATCCCCTCACAATATCGCTACCCACCTGAGAACAGCGTTTAAACTGCGAGGCCTTGGCCGGCACTTCAGATGCAAACCATCAGGGGCTGGGGTGCTGGCTGGGGGACGCTGGCCACCAGGACTGGGTCTTAAAGGTTGCTCGGCTGGGGGGGGGGTGTCTAGAGCTGTCTCCCCACAATCTCTCCTCTCTAAGCTCCCCCATTGCATCCCCCAGTATGAAGGAGTGAAATCCCCCTGAAACCAAGAGGCGACGTTAATCTTTTCTCCCCGTATGCTTAGCTTTTTAACTGTGAACTTGACGACCAAGAATCACCGGTGAAAAGGATTCTTAAAGACTTGTCCAAAATCAGGTCGGGTGGTGGCATTGTCTTGTTAATTGCTGTGGGAACCTCCGTGCCACCCACCATGGGTAGGAACCACTCCTACACGGGGGCTTCTGGACCGCTAAGGAGAAGGCAAGCAAGCAGGCCCGCCTGCATTTCCCTCTCTGCCCTTGACTGTGGGTGTGTGAGCGGGCTCTTCCGGGTCGCATCTCAGTGGCGGGCTCTTAACTGAAGGCAAGCGGGTAAGCTGAAATAAGTCCCCTCTCCCTCCGCTGCTTTCTGTCCGAGCATTTTGTCACAGCAACAAGTGACACTAGAGCACCTCCCTTCAGGTGTTTGGTCCCAAGGACTCTCAGGAGTAACCCATATATATAGGCAAGGGACGCTCGTGCCTGCGGACCTCAAATTCATCAGTGAGGCGGGCAAGGCACAGTCATTGGGAGCACACATCCCCATGACGCAAGAGTAATGACGTCAGCACGCCGGCAGCCACGGGACAGGGTGGGGGACATGTGGTTGACTAGGAAGAGTTGCTTCGCCAAGTTGTCTCTTCACTGTTACTTCCAGAAGGGGGACTTCAATGTGGCGAGTCTCCTGGAAGGCTCAGAGGCCATTTGTAGCCCTCTAAGTGAACGATCTTCTTAGAGCTTGGCTCACACTGTCAGGTGCTTCATAGGAGAGCTCTTTGTAGCTCAGGATAGCCCTCTGATTAGCACAAACGTTGCTGAGAGTTCTCAGATGTAGAGCAGGATTGCCCCCATGGTGATCACAAACATTGCTGAGAGTTTTCAGATGAAGAGCCGGGTAGCCCCATGGTTATCATGAATATTGCTGAGAGTTCTCAGATGTAGAGCAGGATAGCCCCACTGTTATCACAAACATTTCCCTGTTTCCCAGTCATTTGCTTTTCCACTGTTTCCAGGTTTCGGACACGTTTTCATCTTTCACATAAAATCAAGCTGAGGAACATTTCCCCTCATGGATGCCATGCCTCAGTCACCTAAAACTGCCTCCCAGTCTCGGGGCAGGTGACTACCTACCAGTGTTTTCCTCAGCTTTACAGTGTCATCGTCTGTATCATCTTTAAGTTCACTCAGATTTATTCATGGGCTATCAGGGGAAGCTTGACATTTCTTAACCCTGTTTATTGCATCATTGAAAATAAAAATAAATAAAAGCCAAAGGGTGGCTGGGTGGGGGTGGCTAATCCCAGCACTTGGGAGGCCGAAGCAGACAGCCTCCTAACTAGAAACATCCTGACACACATCTCTACTATATTTTTTGTGTGTGTGATTTCTTTTTTTTTATTTTATTTAATTTTTATTTTCTATATTCTATGTTTGCATTCCAAAGACTTTCCCCTTTCCCAGTTCCCCCCCACCATATGTCCCATAATTCCTCTCCCCCCCCCAGCTATTCCCCAATGATTTCCCCCCCCCACACACACACACACACGATTTCTCTGTTCTGGGTCTACAATACTGGATCCAATTTTTACAGGCCCAGGGTCCTCTCCTTTCTTCTTCTTGGGAGTCATTTGACTTGCTAATTGTGCCTTGAGTATTTAGGGCTTCTGGGCTCATTAATATCCACTTATCAGTGATTTCATTTCATGTGTATTCTTTTGTGATTGGGTTAGCTCACTTAGGATGATATTTTCCAGATCTAACCATTTACCTACAAATTGCATGAGTTCATTATTTTTAATTGCTGAGTAGTACTCCATTGTATAAATATACCACATTTTCTGTATCCATTCCTCTTTTGAGGGATATCTGGGCTCCTTCCAATTTCTGGCTATTATAAACAAGGCTGCTATAAACATAGTGGAGCATGTGTCTTTATTGTATGCAGGGGAATCCTCTGGGTATATGCCCAGGAGTGGTATGCCAGGGTCCTCTGGAAGTGACATGCCCAATTTTCTGAGGAACCGCCACACTGATTTCCAGAGCGGTTTTACCATTTTGCAATCCCACCAACAGTGGAGGAGTGTTCCTCTTTCTCCACATCCTCGCCAGCACTTGTTGTCTCTTGAGTTTTTAATCTTAGCCATTCTGACTGGTGTGAGGTGGAATCTCAGGGTTGTTTTGATTTGCATTTCCCTGATGACTAATGATGTTGAACATCTCTTAAGGTGTTTCTCAGCCATCCGACTTTCTTCTGGTGAAAGTTCTTTGTTTAGCTCTGTACCCCATTTTTTGATAGGGTTATTTGGTTCTTTGGGGTCTAACTTCTTGAGTTCTTTGTATATATTGGATATTAGCCCTCTGTCAGATGTGGGGTTGGTGAAAATCATTTCCCACTTTGTTGGTTGCCGTTTTGTCCTTCTGACGTGTCCTTTGCCTTACACAAACTTTGTAATTTTATGAGGTCCCATTTGTCAATTCTTGATCTTAGAGCATAAGCTATTGGTGTTCTGTTCAGGAACTTTCCCCCTGTGCCCATGTCCTCCAGGGTCTTCCCAAGTTTCTTTTCTAATAGTTTCAGTGTGTCTGGTTTTATGTGGAGGTCCTTGATCCACTTGGAGTTGATCTTAGTACAAAGAGATAAGACTGGGTTAATTCGCATTCTTCTGCATGTTGACCTCCAGTTGAACCAGCACCATTTGTTGAAAAGGCTATCTTTTTTTCCACTGGATGGTTGTGGCTCCTTTATCAAAGATCAAGTGACCATAAGTCTGTAGGTTCATTTCTGGGTCTTCAATCCTATTCCATTGATCTACCTGCCTGTTGCTGTACCAATACCATGCAATTTTTAACACAATTGCTCTGTAGTACTGCTTGAGGTCAGGGATATTGATTCCCCCAGAAGTCCTTTTATTGTTGAGAATAGTTTTAGCTATCCTGGGTTTTTTGTTGCTCCAGATGAATTTGAGAATTGCTCTTTCTAGATCTATGAAGAATTGATTTGGGATTTTGATGGGGATTACATTGAATCTGTAGATTGCTTTTGGCAAGATGGCCATTTTTACTATATTGATCCTGCCAATCCAGGAGCAAGAAATATTTTCCCATCTTCTGAGGTCTTCTTCGATTTCGTTCTTCAAGGACTTGAAGCTCCTGTCATACAGATCTTTTGCTTGTTTGGTTAGAGTTACGCCAAGGTACTTTATGTTGTTTGTGGCTATTGTGAAGGGTGTTATTTCCCTAACTTCTTTCTCAGCCTGCTTGTCCTTTGAGTACAAGAAGGCTACTGATTTGCTTGAGTTAATTTTATAACCAGCCACTTTGCTGAAGTTGTTTATCAGCTGTAGAAGTTCTCTGGTGGAGTTTTTTGGGTCACTTTAGTAGACTATCATATCGTCTGCAAATAATGATACTTTGACTTCTTCCTTTCCAATTTGTATCCCTGTGACTTCCTTATGTTGTCTAATTGCTCTCGCTAGAACTTCAAGTACTATATTGAAAAGATATGGAGAGAGAGGGCAGCCTTGTCTAGTCCCTGATTTTAGTGGGATTGCTTCAAGTTTCTCTCCATTTATTTTGATGTTGGCTACTGGTTTGCTGTAGATTGCTTTTACTATGTTTAGGTATGGGCCTTGAATTCCTGCTCTTTCCAAGACTTTTAGCATGAAAGGATGCTGAATTTTGTCGAATGCTTTTTCAGCATCTAATGAGATTATTATGTGGGTTTTTTTTCTTTTAGTTTGTTTATGTAGTGAACTACATTGATGGATTTTCGTATATTGAACCATCCCTGCATCCCTGGAATGAAGCCTACTTGATCATGGTGAATGATCATTTTGATATGCTCTTGGATTCGGTTGGCAAGAATTTTATTTAGTATTTTTGCATCGATGTTCATAAGAGAAGTTGGCCTGTAGTTCTCTTTCTTTGATGGATCTTTTTGTGGTTTAGGTATCAGCGTAATTGTGGTTTCGAAGAATGAGTTGGGCAGTGTCCCTTCTGTCTCTATTTTGTGGAATAGTTTGAAGAGTATTGGTGTTAAGTCTTCTTTGAAGGTCTGGTAGAATTCTGCACTAAAACCATCTGGTCCCGTACTTTTTTTGGTTGGGAGGCTTTCTATAACCCCTTCTATTTCTTTAGGGGTTATGGGACTGTTTAGCTGATCTACTTGATGCTGATTTAATTTTAGTATTTGGTATCTGTCTAGGAAATTGTCCATTTCCTCCAGATTCTCCAGTTGTTTTGAGTATAGGCCTTTGTAGTAGGATCTGATGATCTTTTGAATTTCCTCAGTTTCTGTTGTTATATCCCCCTTTTCATTTCTAATTTTGTTAATTTGGATACTGTCTCTGTGCCCTTTGGTTAGTCTAGCTAAGGGTTTATCTATCTTGTTGATTTTCTCGAAGAACCAGCTCTTGGTTTTGTTGATTCTTTGTATGGTTCTCTTTGTTTCTACTTGATTGATTTCAGCCCTTAGTTTGATGATTTCCTCTCTTCTACTCCTCCTGGGTGAATTAGCTTCTTTTTATTCCAGGGCCTTCAGGTGTGCTGTTAAGTTGCTAGTGTATGCTCTCTCCAGTTTCTTTTTGGAGGCACTCAGGGCTATGAGTTTTCCTCTTAGCACTGCTTTCATTGTGTCCCAAAGATTTGGGTAGGCCGTACCTTCATTTTCATTGAAGTCTAAAAAGTCTTTGATTTCTTTCTTTATTTCTTCCTTGACCAAGGTGTCATTGAGTAGAGTATTGTTCAGTTTCCATGTGTATGTGGGATTTCTGTTGTTCTTCTTGCTATTGAAGACCACTTTTACTCCATATGATCCGATAGGAGACATGGGATTAGTTCAGTCTTCTTGTATTTGTTGAGGTCTGTCTTGTGACCAACTATATGATCAATTTTTGAGAAGGTACCGTGCAGTGCTGAGAAAAAGGTATACTCTTTTGCTTTAGGATGGAATGTTCTATATATATATCTGTTAAATCTAATTGGTCCAAAGCTTCAATTAGTTTCACTGTGTCCCAGTTTGGTTTCTGCTTTCCTGATCGGTCCATTGAGGAGAGTGGAGTGTTGAAGTCACCTACAATTATTGTGTTAGGTGCAATGTGTGCTTTAAGCTTTAGTAAAGTTTCTTTTACAAATGAGGGTGCCCTTACATTTGGCGCATAGATGTTCAGTATTGAGAATTCTTCTTGGTGGATTTCCCCTTTGACAAGCAAGAAGTGACCTTCTGAGTCTCTTTTGATGACTTTAGGTTGAAAGTCAATTTTATCTGATATTAGAATGGCTACTCTGGCTTGTTTCCTGAGACCATTTGCTTGTGAAACTGTCTTCCAGCCTTTTACTATAAGGTGGTGTTTGTCTTTGACACTGAGATGTTTCCTGTATGCAGCAAAATGTAGGGTCCTGTTTCCGTATCCAGTCTGTTAGTCTGTGTCTTTTTATTGGGGAATTGAGTCCATTGATATTAAGAGATATTAAGGAATAGTAATTATTACTTCCTGACATTTTGGGCTTTTTTTTTTTTTTTTTTTTTTTTTTTTTTGTATTTGAGTGGTTCTCGTCTTTTGGTTTGGATGAGATGGTGTTTCTATCTTGTTTCTTCTGGGGTGTAGTTTCCCCCCTTGTGTTGGTATTTTTCCCCTATTATCCTTTGTAGGGCTGGGTTTGTAGATAAGTATCGTGCAAATTTGGTTTTGTCGTGGAATACCTTGGTTTCCCCATCTATGGCAATTGAGAGTTTTGCTGGGTATAGTAGTTTTGGCTGAAGTTTGTGTTCTCTTAGAGTCTGCATGAGGTCTTCCCAGGATCTTCTAGCTTTCATGGTCTCAGGTGAGAAGTCTGGTGTGATTCTGATAGGTCTTCCTTTATATGTTACTTGTTCTTTTTCTCTTACTGCCTTTAAAATTCTTTCTTTGTTTAGTACATTTGGGGTTTTGATTATTATGTGACGGGAAGTATTTCTGTTCTGGTCCAGTCTATTTGGGGTTCTATAGGCTTCTTGTATATTCATGGGCATCTCTCTCTTTAGGTTGGGGAAGTTTTCTTCCATAATTTTGTAGAAGATATTTGCTGGCCCTTTAAGTTGTAGATCTTCATTCTCATCTATCCCTATAATCCTTAGGTTTGGTCTTCTCATTGTGTCCTGGATTTCCTGAATGTTTTGGGTTACCAGCTTTTTGCATTTTGCATTTTCTTTAATTGTTGAATCCATGGTTCCTATGGTATCTTCAGCATCTGAGATTCTGTCTTCTATCTCTTGTATTCTATTGTTGATATTTGCATTTATGACTCCTGATTTCTTCCCAAGGTTTTCTATCTCCAACGTTGTCTCCCTTTGCGATTTCTTAGTTGTTTCTACTTCTGTTTTTAGATTCTGTATGGTTTTGCTCAGATCTTTCAATTGCTTGTTTGTGTTTTCCTGTAATTCTTTAAGGGATTTTTGTGTTTCCTCTTTTATGACTTCTACTTGTTGACCCATGTTCTCTTGTATTTCTTTAAGTGATTTTTGTTTCTCCCCCTTATTGGAATTCATTTTTTGCTCTATATTCTCCTGGATTTCTTTAAGTGATTTTTGTGTTTGCCTTGTATGGGCTTCTAGCTTTTGATCTATTTTCTCTTCTATTACTTTAAGAAATTTATCTAAGTGATCCTCTATCAGCATCTTTACCAGTGATTTTAGATCTGAGTCTTGTTTTTCTGCTGTGTTGAGATATCCGAGATTTAATTGTGTTTGCTTTGTAAGGGCTTCTACCTTTTGATCTATTTTCTCATGTATTACTTTAAGAGATTTATCTAAGTGTTCCTCTATCAGCATCCTGACCAGTGATTTTAGATCTGAGTCTTGTTTTTCTGGTGTTTCGGGGTATCCAAGATTTATTGCTGTCGGGGAACTGGGTTCAGATGCTGCCATACTGCCTTGATTTCTGTTAGTAATGATCTTACGTTTGTCTTTTGCCATCTGGTTAACTCTGGTGTTAGTTGGTCCTGTACTTACTAGCTGGTGCTTGACCTTCCTGTGGGCTCGTAAGGCTTTTTCCCCACGACTGGGACACCTGAGCCACTGCCCTGCAGGGCTCCTGCTCACAGATTGCTGACAGGTGGCCTGAGTCTCCCGAGGTCTTAAACTCAGGATATCCCAGGTACTTGGTTCCGCCTGTTGGGCAGCTGCTCTGCACTGCTCTTGCTCAGGGTTTGCTGTCTGGTGTCCTGATTCCCCAGAGGTCTTATCTCAGTTATCTGGTTCCGCCTGCTGGTCCAAAGCTGCTGGGAAGCTGGCTGAGGCTGGCTCCCCTGCCGCTGGCTGGATGGGAAGCAGCTGGCAAGATGGCGCTGTCTGCAGGGAGTTCGGGGTCCGCCCTGCGAGCGCCGAGCACAGGCTCGGCTGATGACCCCCAAACCACTACTCTGTGCGCAGCTCCCGCTCCAGGCCTGAGTCCCCGAAGGTCTTAAACTCGGGATATCTCGGGTACCTGGTTCCGCAGGCTGGGTCTGAGCCTCCACTATATTTTTTAACAATAATCTTGTTAAAAAAAAAAGGGGGGGTAGAGGGGGGACAGAGACATATTGTTGGGAGAGGTGTAAACTCATACATTTCAGGCATTTTGAAGGTGGTACCAGTGTATAACTTACCTCCTTTTGGGGGCGGGGGTGCGTTTTGGAGACAGGGTTTCTCTGTGTAGCCCTGGCTGTCCTGGAACTCACTCTGTAGAGCAGGCTGGCCTCGAACTCAGAAATCTGCCTGCTTCTGCCTCCCAAGTGCTGGGATTAAAGGCGTGCGCCACCACTGCCCGGCTGCTTGCCTCCCTTTTGCTTGATAAAATGCTAATAAAAAGCAAGATAAAGAGGAAAGGGCTCATTTCATCCTACTCTTCCAAGTGGCGGGCCCGTCATAAAGGTACACTGAGGCAGGAACTGAGGCAGAGACCTCGGAGACCATGGAGAAATCACTCGTACTGGCCTGCTCTCCCAGCCTTGCTCGGCCTGCTTTCTGATATATCCCCAGGACCTCCAGCCTAGGGACTGACACTGCCCAGAGTGGGCTGGCCCCTCCTAGGTCAATCACTAATAAAGAAAACGCCCACAGGCTGGTCTGATAGAGGCAATTATTCAATTGGAAGTTCCCTCTTTCCAGGTGAGCCTGGTTTGTGTCAAGTTGGTCAAAACCAGTCAGTACAGCCAGGCCCCTGCTTTTCTTCTTTTTTTTAGTCGCCACATTAATGCTTTATCCTCCTCTGTCATCCAGATTCTCACAGTACTTTAGAAAGACATTAATCATTTGCCTTAAGAATCAGGATGTGGGTGGCGGTGTTATTAACATACAAGAATTAGGAAGCTCTAAATTTAGCTGATCCCCAGTGGAAGGAAAATGTTAAAAACTTGTCACAATATGGAAAACGCTGTTCATTTGTGATGGAACGTGACGGACTTTTAACTTTTGAAAAGACAATCTTTATTTTATGGCTCTGCTCACTATTGAGAGTCAGTCTGCACAGGAGGAAAAAAAAATCAGAGAATATCATAGTCTAGATCAGAAAAAAAACCCAGTGGTCAAAGATGGGAAAACCCAGGAAAGCATGACAATACTGATTGTAACCCGGAGAGCAAGGTAAATAAATATCAATATATTCTTATCGATAATAAATAAATACTTTGGAGAATTCCTAGTAGTACCTATTGAAGGACTGGGAAGGAAAAAAAATGGGGACTGGAACACCCAGTAATTATGCTACAGCCCTCTAGAATAGGTCTAGGGGTGTAGCTCAGTATACCTGCCTAGCATACAGGAGTCCCTGAGCTCAGACCCCAGCAAACCCCCCGGAAGACAGGAGCCAGAGACAATATTCATATTAGCTATGGAAACTTTAAGAAGAAACAGAATGCCTGCAATCTCCAAGTGGCTCCCTGAAATATTCAATTACCAGGATGCTTTTTTTTTCCCCTCTGCAACAGAGTTTTTGTTTATCTAAAGCAATAAAGTGTCCACTATCCAATCCATCAGATAGCAGATACATACACGGATAATACGACTAGAGGCACTCATTCATTTGCACCAAGTACAGCAGTCGGTTCCCCCAAAGTTCCCCTCTCCTACAGGAGGCACGGCAGACTATGGCTGGGATCACCAGGGGGAGCACCATCAGGTGAGTCTATGCCAGCCTGACTGATTCCATGAGGGGCATTCCATCTCAGTGGGGTGTCTCCCCCATGATCTGTAATTCTAGTCTAATAGAAGAACACAGAGAGATTCATATGAAGGGGCATATTCCAAAATTCCTACACAGAAGACTTCAAAAGCCTCAGGAAAAGCTGAAACATCGTCAGGAAGAAGAGGAAACAAAACAGATACATTTACTTGAGACATAGAATAATTTCAGATTGGAACTTTAACAAAAACAGACACAGAAAAACCATTGGGATTCTTTCAGAATTGGACTGTATCCCCAGCATAGCCTTGTGTTCTGTCCATCTAAAGTTATTTGTGAATTAAGTTTTCCAAAGCCAATGTAGTTGCTTTTTTTTTTTTAATTTAAAAATATTTTTGAGACAAGGTCTCACTCCTGCCTCAGACAAGGTCTGACTCTCCTGCCTCAGGCTTCTCAGGGCTGCTATTATTAATAACAACCTGATGTCCCAACAGAGTGCCACAGTGAACTTGTAGGCACTGAGAGGAACACGTACCTCCTAGGTCCTTGGTAATTTTTACCTGAATTTATTTATTTATAACAATCTGATGGTTCCATATTGAGCAAATATGGAAGACAGTGCCTTTCTCCTTGAGGAAAAAAATCCTGCTTTTCAGAGTAATCTTATTTAACCAGTGTGGTGGTCTGAATACATATGGTCCCCATAGAATCGTGTGTTGAAACGCATGATCATTAGGGAGTGGCACTATTAGGAGGTGTGGCCTTGTTGGAGTAGAAATGGCCTTACTGGAGGAAGTGTGTCACTGTGGGGGCGGGCTTTGAGGTCTCATATGTCCAAGCTACACCCAGGATGGTATGCAGTCTCCTGCCGCATTCAGCTCAAGATGTAGAATTCTCAGCTCCTCCAGCACTGTGTCTGCCTGCACACTGCCGTGCTCCCCTCCACACTGCCGTGCTCCCCTCCACGATGATAGTGAACTAAACCTCCGAAACTGTGCGTCAGCCCTGGTGTGTCTCTTCACAGCAACGAAACCCTAACTAAGACAGCCAGTGTTACGTTTAAATATTGATGCACTCTATTTACACATGATAACACCACATGTGGCTTCTTTGAAAGTGTCCTTTTGAAAATAACTAAGAGATCCAGGTAAAGAGGGAGAAAAATATTTAATTGTTGAAATACATTGGCACATTGAGCTCCTTACACTGCCGTCATAAGCAGATGCACACGTTGTTAGCAAATTAAGAATTTTCCAGATACCCCGCTAGACATTAACTGTCCTCAGTGATGTCCTAGGAGACAGTGCAGAGTTAAAATGGTGAGATGTTCAGGCTACGCAAGGGAGGAGCAGGCAACCAGGTGGCTAGAGAATATTTATAATTATTTAAGCCTTTGACAAAAGAAAAGAGGAATTTAATCCACGCGTGTGTATAGCATGCCGTTGAACAAGTTCATTTTCAAATGATGCAGTGTTCTCAGCAAAGGGAATTCTCCCAGCATGAAGACAAATATTTTAAACCAACTAGTAAAAAAAAAAAAAAAAAAAAAAAAAAAAGGAGATGGTTGTAAGAATCCATTTACCAACTTTACAGCTAAAAAAATAATAATAATGACATAGAAACATTGAAGACAAGAGGCAATATATTACTTCAGGTAATTCCTTTATGTGGCCCTATGACCGTGTTATAAATACAATAAGGATTGTGTCATATAAAAACTATCAAAAGATTATCAGTGAAAAGACATGCGGTTGGTGAACTGTGCTGGATGGTCAGGAGGGAATACACCGTGGTGTGGAGCCTGGTGGCCCAGGCCGGGTAGCAACAGCCTTTATGGTCTCTCATTGGTGGGTGGCACAAAGTCCCTTCTGTGACCACAACATCCAGTATGGACCCAGGGCTTTAACAACACAGCCAGGATGTGGGCAGGGTGGCACAGCAGGAACAGCCTTTCAGAATTTGTTTGAAGATATCTGTGTTCCTTCAATGTCCCAGGAGCCAAACTGCTTCCAAATTCATGAACAAGCTACGAAGAAAAAATAAGAAAAGGGAGGGAAAAAAGAATTAGCACATTCAAAAATCACAACTTGAACAGAAGTGCATGTCCTAAGTCTGCAAATTATTTAACTGATTTGCTTTTAAGTAGAGTACATGTTCAATAGCGAGTCAACAGTTACTTAAGATTCAGTCCTGGGAAGTATAGTTCTGAACATTGGTAATATTTATATAAAGAGATCAAATTGGATGCTGAGAGACTTGTAAAATATCATTAAAAATTAAAATACAGAGCCGGGCGGTGGTGGCACACGCCTTTAATTCCAGCACTTGGGAGGCAGAGGCAGGCGGATCTCTGAGTTCGAGGCCAGCCTGGTTTACAGAGTAAGTTCCAGAACAGCTAGGACTACACAAAGAAACCCTGTCTCGAAAAACCAGAAAGAAAGAAAGAAAGAAAGAAAGAAAGAGAGAGAGAGAGAGAGAGAGAGGGAGGGAGGGAGGGAGGGAGGGAGGGAGGGGGGAGGGAGGGAGGGAGGGAGGGAGGGAGGGAGGGAGGGAGGGAGGGAAGGAAGGAAGGAAGGAAGGAAGGAAGGAAGGAAGGAAGAAAAAGAAAAAATCAAAATACAGAATAAACCCATTCAGAAAGGCCGTGGTATTGGCCAAAAATATTTGGCTTGTCCTTTGTATATCAGAAGCTTCCTAGGACAATCCTCACATCAAGATTCTGCCCAAGGATGGACCTGGAGAGTCTCGGGTGTCGGAGGTCACAGACAAGTGGCACAATGGACACACAGCCCCTCGGGAAAATGGAAAACCAAGCCACTCAGGAAAAGCTTTCAGGTGATTCAAAAGTGAGGCAGAGGGAAATCAGGACCAACTGACTTCTTCGAGACACCATCAGAGAAAGAACAGACGGAGAGGGTGATAGTTAAAGAACACATTTGGATCCAGGAACAGCGAGCAAGCCACTTAAAGCCATGTGGGCTGTGTCAGCAGCAACTGCTAAACTGTTACCAGGGAACTTCTGACCCCACACAAGGGCAAGTGAGAAAGCTGAGGCCGGACATAGCTCCCCTGAGGTCTGTGCACAGCAGAGGGAACCAGGGTCCCAGCAGGCGTCTACAGGACCCCTCTTCTGGTCAGTTCTTACACCTCTGAAACACGTCATCATTACAGGGGGAGGGGGAATGGTAGCACAGGATGGCATCCCACCAGCTCAGGGCACACAGGAGGCATGTCCCACAGGGACGTCTACAAGGGACGAAATGACAGCAAACCCAGAATTCTGTGTGGGGAGGGGAGGCACTCTAGTCGAATAAAGAAAAAAATCCTTGGTGAATTTTCAAGAGTTGGGGTGGGGTGAGGGGTGGATTCCAGTCTTTATAAATCTCTATGCTGCCTCTCTGATGAGAACGTTCCAGAGAACGATTCTAAGACTGTTGTGGCTTCCCTTAAGAAGTAGACCTTGTGTGCCCCCAGCCCTCCAGCAGGAAAACTACTCATTCTCCATCTGGAAACTTCTCAATCTCTACCAACTCCAGGACTGACCCCGGCTGGACAAGAGGTGGCCTTAATAGCAAAGAAATTTTGTTTTTGGTCTGCTAGAGTTCGGGTTCAGGGGGAGGGGAGGTATATGAAGAAGGAAGGGGTCGGGGAAAGAAGAGGAAAAGGCAGGGGAAGAGGGAGAGAAAGGGGAATCGGAAGGAAGACGATCAAGAAGACACAGGCAACAATGAAAGCAAGAGCTACGTACCATTCCTTTCATCTAATCCTAACGACAACCCTTCTGTCTAAGCAAAAGACCCATTCTAAAGATTATAAAAATGAGGCCACATGGGAAAAGTAACCCATTCAACCAGCCTGTGGAAGAGCCTGAATTCAAGACTAAGGCTGACTTTGAACAGAGTATGAGCTCTCTTAGGAAACAGCCCTCCGGAAGGGGGAGGCTTCAAAAGAGGCTAGGCGTGTGGGACATATTTCCTCCTGAACACAGTGGTCTACACACTGTGTGTTGATCCTCGTGTGATTCCGAGCTGGCGTCTCCCTGGCTGAGGTCTCCATCTGTCATTCAAGCCCTAAGCCCTCCCGGGTTTTGGTGAGCCTCGGTGTTTTAGGCAGGTACGCGTACGCGGCTTGCTCTTATTAAATCAATCACACTGTATTTGCGAAAGGATGAAGAGAAACCGCGGCAGCAGGGAAGACAGCGAACCAGAGCTTCCGGGACGTCATCCCAGCATCCGAGATCTCTAAGATGCACACAGAAACTGCAAGCAGTTCTTCATCATCGAAGGTAAGCACACGAGGCCATTCAGGAAACCACACAGAGGAGATAATTCAGGAAAATACAAAGTACCTCTTGAGTATCCAGCCATTGTGTTACCTTCCTCTAATCTTAGAGAGAGAAGAACAGTTAGTGTTCAGATTTTTAAAAGCTCATTATATTTTCCAAAAAGCTACAAGCTACAAATAGTCTCATATACACACATGCATATGCACACATGCACACACACACACACATACACACACCCATGCACATGCACACACATGTGCACACGCACACATGTGCATACACACATGCACACATGCATGCACCCACACATGTGCACACACATAAACACACATATACATATACACACACTCATGCACACACACAAACTTGCTCATAAAAATCATAAAGGAGGGCAGGCAAGGTGGGTCCGAGGGTCTGAGGGTACAGGCACCTGCTGCCTGAGTTTCACCCTAGAACCCACAGGGACAGAACTGACCGCTGCAAACTGCCCTCTGATCTCCACATGCAAACACTGCACTGGATAAGTGAAAATGTGACGAGTGATAAAACAAGCAGTAACAGACGACAAATAATGACAGTGTGTTCTAAAGTCAGGTGAACACAGCGTGGCGAGCAGCTCTTTCTCCCGTAACCACTGATAAGTCCATCATCTTCATGTTATGGAAACACAACTCGTGCTTGCCAACACTCCGTCAGCTTGTTAAGAGCTGGTTTTCTGTCTCACACTCATCGGCACTGAAATAATGAGAAACCAAGAGTTTCTGTGGCACACGTGCATAAATAAACCCCCTATCGGCAACCTCCAAGCAGACCGGGCTTCTGTGGAGGCTGCTTTACCACGTGGGCTCTGCTTTCGCGCGAAACAGTGACAAGGAGCACACAGCTCACACCATGGCTCACTGCCACGGCGGAGCATGCGGCTAATTCGGGTGACTGGGAAACACAAATTATATTTGTCTTTGAGACTGAGGAGGTAGCTCAGTAGGCAAAGTGAAATGCCCGGCGGGCGAGCATGGGGGGCCTGGGTTCGAGCCCCCAAATGCACATTTTACAGAAGACACCTTGCATGGGAACACGCCCTTGTAAGTCCATTGTGGCGAAGGCAAAGGCAGCCGGATCTCTGGGGCTTGCTGGCCAGCCAGATTAGAGGACTTGACAGGTTCCAAGTCAGTGAAAGAGCCCCTCTCCAAAAGGGAAGACGGCTCCCAGGGGTCACCAGAGCCTCTCCTCTGACCTTCCCATACACGTGAATCTGCACACTCATAAGTGCATACATGCACATACACAAACACCCACACTCATACATGTGTGTGCACACACACATACACACACAAGCACCCAGAAATTTAAATGCATACACATACATACACAAATACCCACCCACATAAATATACCTACACACACATACAGACACACCCATATATAAACACCAATTCCCAAACATGTACACAAACACCTACACCTATACATATGCCTACACACACACAAACACCCACACCTATACATTCACACACATATACACACACAAATATCCACCCCCACATATACACAGACACACATACATATATCCACACTCATAAATATATAGACACGCATATACCCACACACACATGCACAGACACACAAATTCACACACACATATGAACACACACACACACACAGAGATGCTTACTTTTTTGAACAGTCTTTGCTTGACTAGATACCAAGTTGACAGCTTCAGAGGGCAGGCCAACATACACTCCTCCATAGTTTCTTTAAGAAAAGAAATCAGATCAAGTTATAGGGCGCTAGAGAGAGAGAGAAGCATCCGAAAACAAGCACGGACCACTCACTCCAAACAATTATACGATCATGAAGACAACTCAGGATTTCTCAAAGATTCTTGGTTTTCTATATTAGAAGGAAGCGTTGGGGGGAAAAAATCTGTATTAAATCAGTAAAATGTTTAAATATTTTGCTTGTAATGAGAACGGAGTGAGCTAAGGCAGTCGGGCGATGGGTGTCGGAATGTGTGCCAGGTGTCAGTCTCCACTTCTGACCCATTCAGAGATCTCTGTGGGGTTAGGCAATGGAGGCTACTCAGAAACCATTTCCTCCTAGGGAAAGCGGTGTGTCCCACGGGAGCGAGCCCAGGAGTGCAGTGAGGAGCAGAGCAGAGGGAACCTGAGAGAAACAGTGGAGAGTGACTCGGGGAAGTCACCTCAAGCACAGGCGTGGACGTCTCAGAGCCACACTCGGAGCAGAGCACCAGCCTGCGGGGCCGAAGCCGCCGGAATTCCAAGTCTGGGCTGGGCTGCACGTCCCTGCCAATGTCCCAGCGGATGGAACCTGTATTCTGTCCCCGTGCTAGCGTGGCTACACCCATGCACTACGGCCAAACTCACTCACGGGAAACCAGTCGGGGTGGCACACATACCTCCTCTTGTCGTCTTCGGTGATGGAGTCTTCTGTTCTGAAAAGACCAAGCACAACGTGTGTGAGCCGCTCGGCTGTAAGCCAGACACTTCATCCTCCAAGTGTCACGAGCAAAGCGGGGGGGGGGGGGCCCCCAACAGGGCCCCTGGTTCACAGTCACTGCCACCCTGCGCCTCTGCGGCACAGGACTCTGGCTGGCTCTGAGCACACAGGAAACACTGGACAACTTTCTACGTATCGAAATGGATAAACTCAGCAAATGCTTTAGCTTTTTAAAGACCAATGTCCAGACCAAATAAAGAACTGTGTGTGTGGGGGGGGGCAGCTGAGACTGGAAAAAGTTGGATGTCAGAAAGCTGACACCCACTCCGCTCTCCCCCAGTGGTCGACAGTGACAAGTTTCCTGGAACTTCTCTGTAAAATAAGGGGTAAGCAGGTGACCCCTCAAACTCCTTCCTGCCCTTACTGTGATATGGGGCCCCTAGTGCCCCCAGAGAAGCCCAACCAAGAATAATGAGAAAAAGCATTAAAGACAACGTGATTTCCTTTTGTTCAAAAACTGAGCCATTAATACACATTCTACTACAAAGAGCAGGAAAATATTCCAAAGAAAGTTCTTAGGGGGGGGGGTCTCTCTTCCTTAAAACATATAGGATCAGTGCTGGAGACATAACTCAGTTGTTAAACAACTTGTGGTGTAAGCAGTAAGACCCTAGTTTGAACCCCAGAAGCCAGACATGATGACGCATGCTTGTAATCCCAGCCATGGAAGGGCAGAGGCAGGCCAACACTTGGGGGTGGTCACTGGCTGACCAGCTACACCATATTCAAAGGCCAGTAACAGACAGTCTCTGTCTCAGAAAACAAAATGGATGCCTCAGGTAAAACACCTGAGCTTGAGCCGGATGGTGGTGGTGCACGCCTTTAATCCCAGCATTTGGGAGGCAGAAGCAGGCGGATTTCTGAGTTCAAGGCCAGACTGGTCTACAGAGTGAGTTTCAGGACAGCCAGGACTACACAGAGAGACCCTGTCTTGGGGAAAACAAAAAAAAAAAAAAACAAAAAAAAAAAAACACCTGAGCTTGACCTCTGGTCTCTACATGCATGTTTGCACACACATGCACATACACTCAAACAAATGTGCACATACTTGTATGTACACACATACAATGATATCCTGGCATGTTTGAGTCCTGGGTTCAGTTCAGTAAATAACATCTCAGGATTGATTTCGTACCGGTATCGCTATTACTTTTCCTCAAACAAACAAAATGGATACGTCCTGTAAAACAACACCTGAGCTTTGACCTCGGGCCTCTGGGGGCCTCTAACAGACGCTCTCCTTGTGTAAGAGGAGAACACATTCCACAAAAAAACCCTCTGCCGATCTCTAAGGGGACGCCGTCCTGGGGCCCTGGTTAGCACAGACAGGTTACTTTTCTTAGAGAAATGCAATATTCAAAAGACAACATCGTGGTCATCCAGAAGGGCCTCACTCAGAACAGACACCAAACACCTCCAACGCCCCCTCACTGGATCTTCTGATTCTAGCGGCGGCCCCACCATGGTTTTACCCACGCAGAATTTGAGTCAGGTCCCACCACAGCTGATCTCCCTTATTGCCAGCAGATGTGACAGTTTCCCAGTGAATACCGCCCATGAGCACAGTGACTCTGAGATCGGGTGTGACATCCATCCTGAGTCGTCACTTACGGAACTGAGCCCAGTATTTACGCACATCTCGGTCATCAGTTTCTCTCGCCTTTGCAGAAGAGCCAGATCCTCTGTAACTGAGAAGTATCAGAGCCACGCTGTAATACACAGGGTGTTGTGCACATTGCCGAGGCTTAATAAGATGATATTTACTACTTTAAGCTAAAAATGGATTCATAAATTTGTAGCGCAGATAACAGGGAAACAGCCATGAGTGGTTCAGTCATGATTGTAACCGCGTGCTGTGGTCCCGAGTGGCTCACGCTACCATGAAGGCATCATTTGTGAAGCTGTATGTAACTGGTAGGCTTGGACGTACATGATGTATCGTGGCTTCTTTTCCACATTCAATTTCCCGCTGTGTCTTCTGATCCGTTCTTCTGCCTAACTCTGATTCCAAGTTTAACTTTCCCAAATACAAGAAAACAGTAATGTGTAGTATTTCTTTTTAATTGTGTGTCTGTTCCTCTGTGTGTGTGTGTGTGTGTGTGTGTGTGTGTCTGTCTGTCTGTCTGTCTGTCTGTCTGTGAGTGTGTGCACATGAGTATACAGCCTTTGCAGGCCAGAGGCCTCAGACCCATCATAGCTGGAATTACAAGTAGTTGTGAGCTGCCCAACGTGAAGATACAAGAACAGTCTGCATCCTTAACTGCTGAGCTATCTTTTCAACCCCTATGTTAAATCTATTATCTCTTATCGATTATCTAAAGCCCAGTCTGTGTTCTCAGTATAAACAACCTTTACACACACAACCAGCAGGAAATGATAGCATAGCCATCACATTGAGTAATTGAAGTTTCAGATATGAATGTTCTAAAATCGCCATGTATGCCTTATAAGATGTCCAGTCTCAGGCTGGGAAAGGGGGGGGTGTCTGTGTATACAATTCTTGCTGAGGGACTGCGAGGGGTTGGAGTTTGGGTCATCAACATTCATTCAAAAAGCCAAGCAGGTGTGCCACAATCCCAGAATTATGCAGAAACACGGAGCTTCCTAGGCAGCCTGGCTGGCTAGAATCAATGAGCCTCTTCACTGGGGACCCTGTGATCAGTGGGAGACCCCACCTCAATAAAATGGAGAGCAATCAAGAACCTGATGTCATCACACATGCAAATACACACATACCCACACATATACACACATACATACATATACACATGCATGCACATACATACACACATACATACATAAACACACATATACACATATACACATACCCCCACATGTACATACATACATATATGCATGCACATACATATACACATATACACATACACATACACATATATACATACATGCATACACACACATACCCATATATACACACATACATAATACATACACACATATACACACATACATATATACACACATACATATATACATGCATGCATTCACACACATATAGACATCTACACACATACAGATATGCATATATACATACATACATACATACATACGTACACACATACACACATACATATATACACATACTCACACACACAGTCCAGTCTTCTAAGCCTTCAGCTAAGCTGTGAAGCCTTCTTTGGTGTGTTTGCCTTTGTGTGTGAGATTACCACCTAATCCATCTTTCACAAATAATTATTCTCAATTCTGTGATGGGAGCCTTGGGCTTTAAAAAACGGCCTTAGTGGGCTTGGGATGGAACTCACAGAATGTTTGTCTAGTGCTGGAGAAATGGCTCAGTGGTTAAGAGCACTGATTGCTCTTCCAGAGGACCTGAGTTCAATTCCCAGTAACCACATGGTGTCTGTAAGCCCAATATCTACTGAGCCACATACACTTCTGAATGCTAGCACTCAGGAAAAAGGGGGATTATGAGCGGTCATCCTCGGCTATATAGTGAGCTTAACACAAGACTGGGATAGAAACCTTGTCTCAGAATTTAAAACAAAACAAGTCATTGTCAACCAGTTTGTGGAGGCTATTGTCGGTTGTCAACTTGACCATATCTGGAATGAACCATAATCCAGCGATGGAAGGCTCACCTGTCATCTGGAGCTTGAGGCAGGGGATTGTGGGCTTTGATCCAGATCTCGAGGCAGAAGACACACCTTTAGTTTGGGACACTTCTGCTGGATGCCCATAGGAGGCCAGGGAAGAAGGCTTTGGCTCATTGCCTGCTGGCCCTCACATCCATCCCTTCACTGGCCTCAAAGACTACTTCTTCAGGATCCCAGCATCTGCTGAAGACCAGCCAAGACGCCCAACCTCATGGGAGTGAGTAGTTACTGGAGTCCTGGGCTTTCCATGCACACTTATCCATTGTTGGATTAGCTGGATTGCAGTCTAATTCATTCCAATAAATTGTGTGTGTGTGTGTGGGGGGGGGTGGTGTGCATGTGCATCTCACAAGTTCTGCGTGTAACTCTAGAGAACCCTGACTAATGCACACACAGTCCCTCCTGTGTGTCAGGGGAGGATGGGATACATCAGTACTCTTCTCCCCAATGGCTCTGAGAGCTTCAGTCTACAGAACTCGGTGCAGAGGACCCCAGAGTTCAAACACATGAAGACGGGCACTTAAGCACTGCTGTCTGCAGCCTGTCATTCACAAAGAAAGAGCAAACACCCAGCCCAGTGAGAGATCACGGTGGTGGCCTCCTAGAGGGAAGGCCAAGCTTGTGAAAGCCCTGAGCACTAGCCTGCCTCTCAGTTCAACTGGCTCAGAGGGCCCTTCCACTACCCTCATGGCAATCCTTCACAGCAGGTATCAGCTTCCCTCTAAAGATGCAAAGAAGAAAGCGTTACCAAGACGCAGATACTTGGAAAGAGGAAGGCCTGGAGATATGCAATCAGAGGCCCAGCATGCCAGTGGGATTGCCTTAAGGTGACTAGGGTTTTAGGCTTCAGTTGAGTCTTGTCTCATAGTTAGCAACCCTGTGCTCAAGGGCAGCCAGCTGTGAAAGAAGCAGGTTGTGATGGTTTGTATATGCTTGACCCAGGGAGTGGCACTATTAGGAGGTGTGGTCTTGTTGGAGTAGGTGTGTCACTGTGGGCATGGGCTTAAGACCCTCACCCTAGCTGCCTGGAAGTTAGTCTTCCACTAGCAGCCTTCAGATGAAGATGTAAAACTCTCAGCTCCTTCTGTACCATATCTGCCTGGATACTGACATGTTTCCACCTTGATGACAATGGACTGAACCTCTGAACCTGTAAGCCAGCCCCAATTAAATGTTGTCCTTATGAGAGTTGCCTTGGTCATGGTGTCTGCTCACAGCAGTAAGCCGCTAAGACACAGGTCAAGAGATGGCAATTAAGCTCAGGGAGCAGGAGGAAGAAAGTCTGGGATTCCAAAAAACTATCATGCTAGGCTGTCCTGGAAAAGATCATTGGAATGTGACATTTTCCAAAAGAAGCAGCACGTGTATACACATACACACATACACACATGGAGACACAAGTGGAATGTACCATTTTCCAAAAGAAGTCCTTCAAACATGTACACACATACATATACATGAATGCATACATATGTATGTGTGGTCAAAAACACACACACAAACAAATATATGCAAACATGCAAATGTGCATACAAATACAGAAACAAAAACGTGCATACACGGGAAACGTGTTGTACATACAGAAAGAAACATGTATACTTATACACAAACATATATGAACACATGCATATAGAAACATGTGGCACATACATGAAAATACAAGTATATGCATACAAAGAAATACCTACATACATACAATAGGTACAGTGCACAAAACACAAGAAGACATACAAATAAATATATATACACATATACATGCATGCATACATAAGCATATATGTGCACCTGCACTCAAAAGTATACCAATATACAGACAAACATGCTTGCACACAAGAACAATGCACATCTGTGCATACAAATAAACAAATATACACACAAACACATATAACAAATATACACACAAACACATATAACAAATATACACACAAACACACATACATGAAAGCACACATATATACTCACATATAGAAATACATATGTGAACACATCAAAACACATGCATGTGTGCTGACATACACATACTGTGCATGTGCAGATGCACACACACATATTTGCACATAAGCATATGATTATAAATATACATGCACACACAAACTCAAACATGAATACACTTATACTCAAACACATGGACACACCTATACATGCGCACATTTCATAACTACACACATGTGCTCAAACACAAATGTACATACATACAGAGGTGCACACACATGTAAATACATACATACACACAAACATGTACACAAACACATGCACATGCACTCATACTCACACAAACATATACACAAGTACAAATGTGCACAGCTGCCCATATGTACATACATGTAAATATATGCACGCTCACACATACACATAAACACATGCAGATACCATATATACAAAATCATGTACACACAAATGTGCACACACACATGAAAACATTCACACGGAAAATACACACAGATGCACAAACACATGCATACAAACACGCACACAAACACTGGCACATATTTATAGCTATAAACACAAACAACATCAGCATGCAAACACAACCATACACACATGCCCACTCATACACACTGGTGTGGAAAACTAACTTGCCTCTAGATCATCCCTTCATTCCTTGTAGGGAGAAGTGCACATTACCCAGCAATGGTAATGCTAACTAGAATGTTAAATTAATCTCAGCACTTGCTCAGAAACATAGGAAGGAACTTGAAGTCTTCGGGGCTCCAACTTGTCTTCAGGCACAAGTTCGAATACCACCCTCACTCTGTGAGCAACCGAGCTGGTCCACCTGTGCACCCTTGTAAGGAATCACTGTACCATCTGCCCCCCCCCCATAGAACTCTATAGTCTGAAGGATTCCACCATTAACCTGCCTTAGTGATGCATTCGTTGGTGTTTTCCTAGCTTAGGGCCAGAGGGAATGTTTGCAGAGTACTGAATGAGCAGGATTCCCACAGGGAACATAGATTGATTTGAAACAAGTTGGATAGACCCATATGCAGCACTGTCAGTGCATGGAAACTTCTCTTAGGTATAGAAGTAACGGAAATCATTAGTTAATGGTGCAGTGTTGAGCTGGCCGTGCTGGGTCAGAACAGCCAAAGCCACGTTAGCGCCACTGAGCCTCTGAGCAGATCTATGCCTCCCAGGGGCTGCGATCTGTTCTCCCTCACAGCCACCGCGGCCCCATGGGGAAGGTGGTGACTTTCACGTGGCTCGCAGCTGTGCCTAATGGATTGTAAGATCGTCCACAGGGGCTGAGAGCAGAGAACCGAACCACGCTTTCTCCCCCAGCTCTGGGAGGGAAGAAGAGTCCAGATGTTTCTCCCAAACGGGCAGGGCCGTTGCTCTCCGCCAGAACTGAAGCACACTGGGAAAAGCAGATCACGGTATGACTCCACCGCCTGCAGACTCTCCTCGGAGAGGAGCGCCTTCGGATTGAATTGTCCCAAGCTGGCAGAGATAAAGTAAAAAATGAGGCGGAAGTCACAGCTCATGAACCAGAAAGAGGGCCGGGAGGGTTTACCGCATTTGATAATGGGCTTCGGGAGTTAACTGGTCCAGACAGCTCTGTGAACTCAGCTCACGCAGGGTCTCCTCCTGGAGAAAAGGAACCGTGCCAGAGGCAGCCATGTGCATGGTCTATGATCTCAGTGCTCCTATGCAGAGATGGAAGTTGGATACAGGAGAGTTCCCTGCAGCAGATGAGCTAGCCTGGCATATACAGAGAAACAAGAAGCAACCCTGTCTCAAACACATGTCCGCCTGCACACACATGAAGGCACACACAAGTAGCCAGTGGCGGCTCCCCCTTATGCTAACCGACCACTAATCTATTACTTGGTATTGAGCGCAGAGTTCATCTCCGTCCTGGAACTGAGCATGTGCGTTACGTACCAAACTAACTTCTTGTTTTCCCGCTCATGAGCTGCAAGTGCTGACGAGGTCCCTGATGTGCTGGACGGTGTGATAGGTTGTGGGATTATCAACGAGTTCAAAACACTGCCGAATAGAAGGTAGAGAAAGCCAGGGGACTCATCTAAGACAGAGGCCACATGCTGGTAAGCAGTGGGCCATGCCTCGTGACACAAACTCCTTCTGGTACAGAGAAAACAGTATTTGTCAGACCACAGCTCTGACACAAAGCCAGGAGAATGTGTGTGTGTGTGTGTGTGTGTGTGTGTGTGTGTGTGTTTTATACACGGGTCCCTTCTAGTTGAAACTTGAGTCCTCATCAGATGAAATGTACAATAACCCAACATCCTTCTCTAAGATGACCCTTCCCCTATACCACCCAATGGCTAAGTCAATACACATGGGAAAGGGGTCTCTGTGAAATCACGTTTTCAAGTCTTCACAGAGAACATCAATCACAGAAATGCCCTGTGGGTGCCCTCTGACTTTCTTCTGCCAGTTATCCCGGCAGTGAAAGAAAACTCAACGGTTTTTCGTTTGGCCTTAGCTACCATGATGGCTTTCACTTCACAGTCAGAGGGCCGCTGGGGGATGAGGCCAGGTGGCAAATACACTATTCCTGAAACTTATGACTGAAAACTCAGAAAGCACCCAGAGCACCGGCTGGCAGATTACAGAATCTGCTGCCACTTCAGCCTTGGCCCAAATTCCATTTTCTTTACAAGACTACACGAGCCACTCTGGGAACGGTGGGGAACAGGCCCTCTGGAGTTAACACCGACTCAGAGCCGGGAGCTGGGACCCTCTCAGAGCTGGAGTTCCTTCCTTCCTTTTGCTCTGGGCACGGTCACTTCAGCAAGTGCAGGAAAGTGTGTGTGTGTGTGTGTGTGTGTGTGTGTGTGCACGCGCGCGCACAGAGGCTCAGAGGCACTTCTCCCGGCATCCTCCAGCAGTGTTGAAGGTTTCCTTGAAGCAAGCCGGCCTCCCCTTCACCAGGAGGCTGATCTAACTTGGGTCTGTTGTGGTGACCCTAATCAGGGTTCTGCTCCACAAGAGGGTTTTTTGGGGTGTTGTTGTTGGTGGTGGTGGCATGTCTTACCATATTAAAAATAAATAAATGTATCTAGAGAGATGAGGGTACATAGCATTTAGGAGGCTGTGCTTCTGATTAATCCTTGGCAGCCTCCGGCGAACTAGCTGTCATCAAAGCGTTCTCCGGGTGACAGCATCCTCGTGGCTTCTCAGCCCTGGGAGGCCCGTTATTTCATACCATCCCGGAGGTTAGTTCTGCCCGTTGTAGGCAGCTCCTCTGGGAACGCCACCACGGATGGTCAGCAGCCATCCCAGAACTTCCTGGAGCTGAGAGGCGAAATCTTCTCAATTCAGACCCTAGTTTAGAGAACCTGGCCTAAGTTTGAATTCAGGTAACCTAACAGGCTGGTGTCTAGCATTGGTTTCCAAGTCGTCCCCCAACAAAACCCGAGCCTAGCTCCAGTCTCTAGGCTAATCCCCAACAAGACCAGAGTTTCCAGATTTCACCCTCAACAAGACCAGAGTCTCCAGGTTATTCCCCCAACAAACCTGCACCCCCAGGTTACAAGCCCACCCCCTGCCTAAGGACCACCAATGCAGAGGGGAGCCGAAGTTAAGTTTATGACCTGACTCCCAGCACCAGCCAATTATGTTAAAGGCCACAGTAGCTTTCCAATGAGAGCTTGCACACGTACTCCCTGCTTGCTGCTTACTATAAAGCCTTGTCCCAATAGACATCCGGGGCTCCCCTACTACCAAAACAGTCCTGTGTGACAGCAGGGTGCTGGGGGGTGGGGCACCGAGCTAGCTCAAATAAAGACCCTGCTCTGAGTTACATCAGATTGGTTCCTCTGTGTGTGTGTGTGTGTGTGTGTGTGTGTGTGTGTGTGTTTCGGGATCACAAACATTTACCTGGCGCAACAGAGCCCTTCCCTTTATCACGTACATCTCTCCCTTCATGGAGAGGCCGGGAGCAGCCCCAGCATGAGCCTCCCTACCTAGGGTAGCTCAGAGGTCTTGCTTTCCATAGCCAAACTCAAATAGTAGCATTACTAATCCTAATTTTACCAGATCTGGATTCCGCTAATCACATCAGCGTTAATAAACCAGTCTCGCTCTGCAAACCTCTCTCCTGTTTCGTTGTGTGTCCTAAGACTCCATTCCCACACAGGGTCTCCGGGCTTTACCGGTTAGGGTGAAGACCATGAGACCCCTGGTGACTCTCTGGTGGTACGAACTCCCGTGTGCTCGGCCTGTGGAGCTCACAGATCCAGTCTCATCTCGGGATCTCCGCTCCTCCCGCCTCTGCGGCTCTCTAGCTGACGTGGCGTCTTTAAATCTAAGAACTGCGAGTCCATTTGAGCAGCTGCTAAGCACCCCAAGCGAGGCAAGCCCCCCCCTCCCCCCGCAGGCGAGGGGCCCAGGTAGATACTTCCCATCGGGAGCTCGGTGGTGCTTAAAACCCTGCTGGAGAAGTGAAATTGCTGACTGGCAGAATGAAGCAAGAAAACCAGCACCTCCTCGTTGATTTCATGTGTTCCAGCTTAGGCTTGTCTAGCACCCTTGAGATTGGATAAAAGAAATTGGAAAGGCTGCAACAGCTGTCTCTTACCTAACCAGAGACAAAATGGCTGCAAGACACGGCTGCAGCGCAGAACTAAATCGAAAGCCTGCCCACGAAACCGTTTGGGAGCTCTTGTTTGTCCGTGGTGTTAGATTTGGAGGTTGGGGCTTTGCAGGGCTTTCTACACTAGGCAGTGTGTTTCCACAGGGATAGGCCACATTCGCAACTTAGCTCGCCTTAATGACTGTATACGACAAGCCCGCCTTGATTTCTCTCTCCCTAGCTAAGCACAGAATAAAGGAAGGAAAGGTGAACAGGGTCTGGGAGGATGTCCTTTAAGGACTTAGAAAAAAATGTTATTGCATTTTTATTTATGTGTGTTCTTGTGTGCACGTGCATGTCATGGTATGCATGGGAGGTCAGGGGACAACTTACAGGGGTCAGCTCTCTCCCTCTCTACCATGTGGGTCCCAGGGATCAGGCTCGGTCCTCAGCCATAGTGACCAGTGTGCCTTCGTCAGCAGGCCTTTCCTCCTGCCATCTTTAAGTAATTTTAAAGGCCTAGACAGGTGGATATTTGAATGGAGCTCACCCCCTGTTGGCTGGCTAACGATACACATTCAAGTTATCTATTATTGGTCATGAACACTTCAAAGCCAACACAAGGAGAGGCCAGTTAGCAAGAGAAAGAGAGGAGTCCGGGGAGGGGCCTGGAACCATGAGCTGCGTTTGGTGTAACTCCACAGCTGCACCCAGGTCTTACCAAGAAGACTCAGCTCTTGGTCTCAAGAGCAGAAACGCCAAGAGCTTGACGTGACTTTCAAGGAGATATTACTTCATTCTGTTGCGGCACATCCACCAGTAAGCTAAAGAATAATGTGTGTGACTCGCTTGTCTTTCTCAGAGGGAGCAGGACTCTTCCTTGTATCGAGATTCTGTTTCCTCTTTGGTCATCCCCACTGTTTGAAAACGACGTGGAATGTGGTTTAATATTTAAAAAAAAGATATGAGTGAAATGTTGCTAATCAATTTATGAGGCGTGCCTAAAAAGTTCTAACCCACGGAAACCAAAGAATCAGCCGTCCACCATTAAGAAGCAAGCTTAGAAAACACACTGAGAAGTTCACTGAAACAAGGTCTGTCTTTGTTAGCCAAGGCTCAGCTCCTCTCACCGAAGAGCAGGTTTTCAAGGAAAAAAGATGTCACGATCAAAGCCACACCCCACTGAGGATAATCATCTCCAAGACTGAGATCACAAACTCCCAGAAGAACTCTGGTCACAACGTCAATGAGAATGTTTGCAAAAACGGATATTACTGAAGGCAGACCGCTGTTACTAAAACCCTTCCTGCTTTCAATGTCTTGGGATTGTGGGGTACATCCTCCGTTTATGAGTGAGACATGATTCACTCGGCAGAGTAGGGTGCCTTTTAGAAAAAGAGAGAGAGACCGACCCAGAGAGGGAGTATTTGAGAACACACGTATGCTAAGGCGACCATCACATCTACGATTATCGGCGGCACCTACTGATCTCTCTTGCAGCTACTTCCTGGGAGCTCGCCCAAGTCAGCATGCCAGATAACGCACATTCCCTGAGCCATAAATAAGCTCTACTTGCTTTTAAGTCGGGCCTCTAGAAGATGGACCGCTTCCCAACGGACCATAGCCGGTGGTTGCTCAGCCAAGGGTGGGCTCTCCTCCACCCAGCTCTCCAATACCGCATTCTGTACATGGCCATTTTAAAATAACCATCTATATGACAAGATCTTTCAATTATTTTACACTACGATTTTCATTCGATAAACAACTAGCACATTGACAAATCAACAACAACAACAACAACAACAACCCTTATTCAACATTAATCCGTCCAGTATAAACTATAGCCAGACCTGGTGACCAAAGCAGGTGATCCTGGCTACTCAAAAGAGAGGCTGGGGCTTGAGGATTATTACAAGTTCCAGTCCAGCCTAGGCTACTTAATGAGACACGGTCTCAAAATTAAAAATGAGAAGAGGGTCAAGTTGAGCCAGAACTTCCCTGGGACATGTAAAGTCCTACATTCAGTCCCAAGAACTGCCCATATAGATATATAGAGATAGAGATATATAGATATAGATATAGATATAGATATAGATATAGATATAGATATAGATATAGATATAGATATAGATGAGATAGAGATGATATAGAAATAGAAATATAGAGATAGAGATATAGAGATAGAGATGAGATAGAGATAGAGATGATATAGAAATAGAAATAGATATAGGTATAGGTATAGGTATAGATATAGATAGTCTATGTGTGTGTACACATCATTTTTCTTCACCAATACTATGGAGTAATCAATATATCTTCATTATTATATTTTCTCAGCTCTGGGTTGAACAAAACACCCTAAATGACCAAAGCCTTTGAGGGTTAGAATCACAAAACCATGTCATGTTCCAAAACAAACGCTGACGGCCAAGCACTCGACGCGGCAGCTGCTCCAATGAGCGCTTTCTGCTTTCCTCCCAGATTCAGCATGCCTGAAACCTAGAATGTTCTCACCTCCCCCCGCCCACCCACCTCCCAGGACAAACGTATTTACGTGGCAAAATCATAGTACGCTTTTTACTTTCTCATCAAGGAAAAAAATGTTCTAACTATAAAGCCCTTCTTAGAGAGCCACTCTGAGGAGCAGAAAAAGAACCTACTGTGTGCGCCTGCCCAGCACACGTCAGATATAGATAGTCTATGTGTGTGCTCGATGTGCGAACAGTACAAACTTAATCCGGAAACTGCCAGATGCAGGGTTCCATCTTCTTGCCTATATTTTCTTTTTTCATGATAATCTTTTGAAATAGGTTTTTGATTCATTGCAGGGAAGTTCTTTGGGTAACATTGTTTCTTTGTTTCTTTGTTTTAGACAAAGTCTCACATGGTAGCCCAGGCTAGCCTCAAACTCTCCCTCCGCTACTTCTGGAGCCTTGGGGTAAAGGCATGAACCACCATCTAGCTGGAGCAGGCTTATTAAGTAACAATATATTTGCTTCCAAATCATATGCGCTGTAATCATAGAATAATTCTCCACATGTAAACCTAATCATTTCACTTCCTTTGGAATTTATTTTTAGGGGTGCCCCCAGCTCCTCAGAGAAGTGCTATGGTTTGCATCTGAAAATTGTCCCCCCAGGACTTGGGTTTTAAACACCTGTGCCCTGCCCTGCCCTGCCCTGCCCTGCCCTGCCCTGCCCTGCCCTGCCCTGTGGCACAATCTCTGGAGGCCATGAAAACTTTAAGAGGTAAGGCTATGGACACAAGGGAGGTCCTGGCTTCCCGGTGATATGAAGAGGCTCTGCCCCATGTGCCTTCTGCCAGGCCCTCCTGGCCGTGAGGGCCTGAAGCTCAGATGTCACCTAGTGCTTGGTCAACCTGACCCAAGCTAGAGACATTTGAGAAGTGGGACCCTCAATTGAGACTCTGTTCCTACCATATTGGCCAGTGGGCAAGCCTGTGGGGGCATTTTCTTGACTCATAATTGATGCAGGAGTTCCCACCCACCTCCTACCCCATCCCACCCTCCGAGCTCATGGTCCTTGATGGCATCAGAAAGCAGGATGAGCAAACCAGTCAGAGAGATCCCCCATGGCCTCTGCTCCAGTTCCTGCCTTTAGTTCAGCCTCCAGGCTCCGGCCTTGACTTGGGTCAGTGATGGGGTGTGGCCAGAGAGCTGTAAGCTGACACGCCCTTTCTCCCTGAGTAGCTTTTGGTCAGAAAACCATCAAGTCCCAGAGATCAGCACACCCATCATTGATTTTTTTTTTAAGTGTTCCCATGACACTGGTGATATGAGCCGGTTGCTATTCTATGGGGCTTGGATCATGAAACTACTTTACCTGTGACATTTTGGAATAAAAATTACCCCACCCCTAAGGGAGAAAACAATGCCCTCTCTGAGCTTCCCTAGAACATGCTGTCTGTCTTACCTGCTCGGACCTCATGTCCCGTCTGTTTGTCCCACGTATCGGTCCTCTGGGCTTCCCTTCCTCTCCTCCCTGGTTTGTCTTACACGCAGACGTTGGCTAGGCACCGCTAGCCCCTCTCTCCTGCTCCTGCTCTGCTTTCTCTCTCTCCTTTCCCATTCCTGCTCCCCTGGCTTCTGCTACAGAAAACCCAGTCATGACACGCGGTGAGAGCATTGGGTTCCATTCACGACCAGGCCGTCCACCTGCTGCCGCGCCTTCCGCCCTCCGGAATGTATGACAGCGCCTCCCACAGATGCTTTCAAGTCCCTAAGCCGTTGATAATTACAGCCGCGACTCACCAGGGCATGCACACGAGGCCCTGTACACCTCCCCACCTCTTTTCTCCCTAGAAGTTTCTACACAACTTTTGGTATAGAGAGGTACATAAAATAAATATACAAGCTGAACATCTACTGATAAGTAAGCGTTCTTAAAAACAATTTTTGATATGCATATAACTTTAGTATTTATTAAAGGTGAGTACAAATGCTTATACTTCTAAGGTGGAAATTGTTCTGCAATATTAAATATCGGCCAAGATTAAATTCATTATGGAAACAGAGAATGTATTAGTCAGTATTCTGTCCAGTGACAGAACTTATAGGCAGAATTTAATACATATGTGTATATACATATATACAAACATATGTATATACAAGTATATACATATATGTGTGTATATATATATTTATATATACATATATATACAAATTTTTTGTATTATATTATATTATATGTATATAAATCAAATTTATATATACATATATACAAATATATATATACACACATATATGTATATGCTTGTGTACACACACACACACACACACACACACATATATATATGGGATTTATTAGAATGACTTATAGGCTGTGGTTCAGCTAATCCGACAATGTCTAGCTATGAACATAAAGTCCAAAGAATGCAGTAGGTGCTCGGTCTGTGAGGCTGGACATCTCAGCCAGTGTGCATGTACACTGGAATCCTGAGGAAGCAGGCTTCAGTGGCAGTGGGGAAATAGACTTGCAAGGTGGGAGCAAGCAGGCAAAGAGCAAAAGCTTTCTCCTCTAGGCTTCCAGGGGAAGGGGTGGCCCAGATTCGAGGGGAGTTTTCTCAGCTCAAATGATGTGAATTAAAAAAAAAAAAAAAAAAAAAAAAAAAAAAGCATGTCTTCCCACCTCAAGATCCGGATTAAAAGCATGTGTTTTCTCGACTCGAAAGAAGGCGTGTCTTCCTGCCTCAAAGATCCAACTAGAAGTGAATCTTCACACTTCAAATTAAGCAAAAATTCCTCACAGCTGCGGACCCCCCTCCCCATTTTGGGGTTTTAATTTCAGAGGTAGTAAAGTTGACAACCATAAGTAGCTATCACACAAAACAGCTGTAGTGTGCGTGTGCGTGTGCGTGTGCGTGTGCGTGTGCGTGTGTGTGTGTGTGTGTGTGTGTGTGTGTTCGTGGGTACACTTGCCCTTGGGCTCATATAAAGAAGCCAGGGATTGGCATTAAGATGTCAATCTTCAAGAACGAGGACCAGAGTTTGAAGCCCCAACACCCATGCAATAACCTAGACATGGCTCTGTGACCCCAGCAAGTGGGCACAGGCGGGTCCTGAGAGCTTGCGGGACAGCCAGCCTACCACAACAGTAACAGATCCCGCCTCAAGGCAGACAGCAGACAGCAGTGGAGGACACCTGAGATCTGGCTCTGACATACATGTGTAAACACAGGTGTGTGGACTTGCACACTCCTGTGCATGCACCACACACACACACACACACACACACACACACACACACCGGGCACAAAACACAAATCAAGATCGGATATTCACAATTTCTTTTTTTAAGGTTGCTTGTCTGTGTTTTTCTGGATATTTTTCTCTCCATTCTTTACCTTTTATGGCAATAAAATAGCTTTGTCAAAAAAAAAAAAAAAGAATCTTAATGAAATGTCACTCCAAGTTTTAAGTGAAAGAAGTATTTGAATTATCTCGTTTAAACCTGAAGGCTATGATTTTTCTTGCTTTGTTTTCAAAGACAAACATTAAATTTGAGTTAACTTATTTAATAATGTTTTCTCTGAAACATATTCATAGCCTCACAAATAATGTTTAATCTTTAAAAATCAAAATTCTTGGATTCTTACACAGGGAATAGGGAGATGGTTATTTTCAAAATGTATCATATACATGTATGAAAATGTCATAAGGAAACATTATACATAATTAATATGTGCACTAATAAGCGCATGCTATGTGTGTGTGGGTGTGGATGTGGATGTTGTTGTTTTGTTTTGTTTTTCAAGACAGAGTTCTCTGCGTGACCCTGGCTGTCCTGGAACTCTGTAGACCAGGATAATCTTGAACTCAGAGACCCTCCTGCCTCCTCCCGAGTGCTGGGATTAAAGATGTGATTCACCACCACCGTGCTTTAATCGATATTTTTTAAATATGAGAAAGGGACAGATATTGAGACGAAGTTGACCCTAACGTTTAAAACGGGCCCCCTTTTCCCCACACCACGCCATTTCATCAGGAAAATTATCATGCACCCAGCCATGGCCATGTGGTTAAATGAGGCTATATGATTGGTTCCCTGATCAAGCACATGACCTGGCTCTGGCCAATGAGAATTCCACATTCAGAACTGTCAAAGCATCCTCTGAGAGAGGGGACCTGGCTGGGGGTCTCTGATGAAACCAAAGGGAAGCTGACTGTTGCACGGTGGCTAAGCTAACAGGCACCGAGTGGCCATCTCCACCGTGGTCTGAAAAAGCTGTCTGCAACAGACTTGCTAGGGAGACTGCTTCCTGGGTCTGACCTCTGGCGTCTAGCTGTGACTGGAGCCAAAGTGCTGGAGCCGGTCCATCAACACCGCCAAAGGATTCCTTTGTTTGTTTGTTTGTTTGTTTGTTTGTTTGTTTGGTTGGTTGGTTGGTTCAAATCATACACAGTTTGGATCGCCACGGCCAACCAAAGTACCCCTACACAACCTACTGGTGCCAAGAAGCTCAGAAAATTCGCTGAAATTAAGAGGAAAAAATATATGTGTCTGATATTTGCAAAGATTCCATGAATCAGCCAAATGAATTACAAATACGTGTTCTCTGTCGCCGCACCTTGAGTGATGGAGGCACGGAGCCGGAGCCGGAGCCGAAGCCGGAGCCGGAGCCGGAGCCGGAGCCGGAGCCGGAACCGGAACCGGAACCGGAACCGGAGCTTACGTCCACACACAGGTCTGCTTCAGGGAGATTAACTCTAGATGCCCTTCACCCAGGCTGTCACATTTCAGGGGTTTGTGTTTTAATTCCTCAAACCTGTCTCAGGGTCTATTTCTATCCATTACTCTTGCCCTCAGTGTAGACAAAACTTCAATATCAAAAGCCACACACAACCTTGATTAGGCGGAAATGCTACCAAAAACTGTGTTTAACTGTTCCACTGCCTCTGGTAGTCAGATCACAGCTGATTTCTTTCTCTTAAAAAAAAAAAAAAGTATTTTTAGCTGGGCAGTAGTGGCACTTGACTTTAATCCCAGCACTCAGGAGGTAAAGGCAGGAGGATCTCTGAGAGTCTAGTCTGGTCTACAGAGCTAGTTCTAGGAAAGTCAGGGCTACACAAAGAAACCCTGTCTCGAAAACCATCATCATCATCATCATCATCATCATCATCCTCATATTCTGTTTTCCAATTTTTCCTGATCTTCCAACTTTTTGTTTTTGTTTTGGTGGTACCAGGACTGAAGCTTCATGCCTGTGAGGA
Source organism: Apodemus agrarius (assembly GCA_964023405.1). Lineage (NCBI taxonomy): Eukaryota > Metazoa > Chordata > Mammalia > Rodentia > Muridae > Apodemus > Apodemus agrarius. Next base: position 46,718,644 of record OZ030026.1, on the reverse strand, counting down.
ACCATTTAACCAGGAAACAACAGCCTCAACCTGTACTTTTTTTTTTTTTTTTTTTTGAGGCTGATTCTCACTAACCTACCCAGGCTGGCCTTGAACTTGGCATCCCTCTGCCTTAGCTGCTCACGTAGCTGGGATTACAGGCCTGAAAACATCTGTTCTCACATTCTCTACTCTAATTCTCTTGTAGAGTAGAAACACGTATCTTTAAAGCGACTCGCCTTTCAGTTTGACTCAGTCTTACTCAGTACCCCCAGCTGCAGCCACAGTCCCCAGGGGAGGGATGTGGTGATGGCCAATCCACCCCACCGTCCTCTTTTTCCTCTGGCCACTTCAGAGCATCCATCATCCCCATCCTTTGCTCAAGTCAGAGACTGTGGCATCCTCTTCCTGGTCCTTTCTCTTCCTTCCCCATTCTACACATGAACTGTGTCTACTGTAGCCTGATTATGCAAGTCCTCCCCTTCCCAGGGCCCCACTTGATAGCCTCTCTCTGTGGCTCCAACTTCCTAGCACCTCAGTGTCTCCTTCCTCCCCATGTGTAATAGCTTGTCCTCTCCGTGTCCCACATCAGCCCTGAGGATCCAACTCAGGTCATCAGGTTTGCCTGCAAGCACCTTTATCCACTGAGCCATCTGGTCGACCCATACAACCTCAAGTGTTAGCACCCTAGACGCAATCCTTCAATTCCTCCAACTTAATATTGCTGATGTCTCTTGAGACATCCATAAAGGAAGCCTAACTCCTAGCCTGAAAGCAGAGTCCACTCACACGCTGGCCCCATCTTACACCCCTCCTTCCCAGGAGGGGGATGGGCTCCAGGAGGTCCCAGGGGACAGCCAGGCTCTGTAACCCTGTGCCTCTGTTCACACTCTTCCCTCCGCACAGGTTCACCATCTTCCTTCCCTCTTCTCTGCATGAACCCTTGCTCCCCCATGAATCTCTAACCCTACCCACATCCCACCTATTTTCAGGAAGAGCCTTTTCTACCAGTAACCCTTGTCTACTGAAGTACCTTTCATTGTTCGTTGGATTCTTGCGCACAGAAAAAGGCAACTGAGTAGGAAAAGATGTAAGAACTTGATGCCTCCCCCAAAGCCAGACTTCTAGAGTATTTTCCATTTGGTGCTCCTTTATGTTTAAGATATTGTCACCTGACCCCAGGTATATTTGGACATAAAACAGGTATATAAACATTTACTAATAATACATTTTGAAATTTATTTTTAAAGTTCATTGAACTTTTCAACATGTTAAAAAGGAAAGGAATTAGTTCACTGATGAGATAGGAGTGCTTATTTATTTTTTACCTAAAAGGTCAAATCTTGGGTCAGAGAGATGGCTCAGTGGGTACCAGTAGATAAACCAGATAATCTGAGTTTGATCCTCAGGGCTGATGTGGTATGAGGAGAGAATGAGCTACTACAAGTTGTCCTCAGACTGGCACTTGTATGTCGTCATGTGTGTGCATGACGTCATGTGTACGCACGCACGTGTACACACACACACACACACACACACACACACACACACAGTTTGCAGAGGGGAAACCCGGGGATAACATTTGAAATGTAAATAAATAAAATATCCAATTTAAAAAAAAGAATAACCTATCAAGCAAAAGAAAGAAAGGAAGAGAGAGAGAGAGAGAGAGAGAGAGAGAGAGAGAGAGAGAGAGAGAAGGAAAGGAAGAAAAGAAGAAAGAAAGAAAGAAAGAAAGAAAGAAAGGAAAGAAAGAAAGAAAGGAAGGAAGGAAGGAAGGAAGGAAGAAAGAAAGAAAGAAAGAAAGAAAGAAAGAAAGAAAGAAAGAAAGAAAAGTACATTTTGGCTACGTATCTGGTACTGCAGGCCATCCAGAGTCCTCAACTGTTTTCAGTTTAAAGCATTTTACTTTATAATAACAAACACCACTTAAGACAGCCACTTCATTTAATACACAGTTTACAAGGGCAGAAGTGTGTTCAGGGCCATTTCAGAATCCACTGGAAACTCAAGCACTACACCAGGAATTTGAAGCAAGTGATTACTGCTTTTGTGCCCAAAACTGTCACTTGAAATGGCTATTTAATTCTCCAAAAAAACTTCACAACGCTCTAGTCTTCTCTGAATTCTTCTTTGTGACTTAAAAAAAAAAAAAGTCTGATTCTATTTTTAATACTGGAGCACTGACAGCTTTCAGACCCTCCCCCCTCCCCCCTCATCCCGATAGCCACACAAGCTGTACAAAAGCCTGCCTTCCCCCCTTCCCCTCACCCACCCCACCCCCACCCCCAGATGCCTCGCCCTAACCCATTACCCAGCCAGGATACAAACCAAAGGCATGCCCATCCCCCACCCAACCTAAACCGACCACTTCGGGTGCAACCCTCGTTCTCCCCAGAAAGCCCCACCAAATAAGTGCCAAATCTTTTCATGCTCTCTTGACATCGTGTGGCCCCACCATCTAACTAACAGGGCACGGGAAGGGTTAATCCCACCCTCCATGGTTAAGGTTTGAATGTGATGCTGTTTGGGAAGGTTGCAGGACTTTTAGGAGGTGTAGCCTCGCTGGAGGAAGCACTGAGGGTTGCGCCCCTCTCCCTCACTTCCTGTTCTGCTTCCTGAAAGCTGATGAATTGTAATCAGGCATGGTCCTGCTCCAACCGCCTGCCTACCAAATCTTCCCTTCCTCCTATATGTTGTTTTGTCGGGTGTTTTATCACAGCAACAGTAATCGAATTACCACTGCGTGGTGACTAGAAACCCCTGATGCCGCGGGCTCCTATACAGGCCTTATTAGATCTAGATTACAGATAGGATGCGGAGGAATGCCACCATGGAGACACAGGCGACATCCCTGAGCATAGGACACCTCCTGTGGAGACAACTGATTAGAAAGCCCTCTGCCTACAGTTCAGTTCAACATGGGTTATAGGGAAGGATGTCTTGATCCAGTTCCCACGGCTATAACAAAACACCTGAGACCTGCAAGGATAGAGGTGTATTCCGGTTGTAGTTCTGGAGCTGTGAAGACCAATGGGGCACAGGCTCGCTCAGCATCTGCCGGGAACCTTCTCACTGGGTCAGCATACGGCAGAGGACATGGAGAGACACAAGCAAATACACTTGGTTGGTCTCTCTTCCCCTTCTTAGGAATCTGCTAATGCCATCATGACCCCGTGAGCCCTAATCACATCCAAAATGCTCCAAGTATCAACAGAGGGGTCTGAGGGTTGGCTTCCCAACACATGTCCTTCAGGAAGACCCCCCTCGTGCTGCAGAAAATGGTTGCGCCATCCCCCTAAGTGTCTAGAAGTATCTAGATATTGCCACGGAAACAAATCCCGGCTTCCTCCCTGGATAGCTCTGAGGCACAGCAGGATTCCAGGCGCCACATGTCAGGCTCCCCTATCACCACCACTGTTGCTAACTCAGTCTCTGCACAGGTTGGGGTGGAAAGACAAACAGATTCCTATTAACATTCTAAACTAGCACGCCAGGGTAACTGAAGCGCTAACAGGAAAAGTTGCAGATGGTAACATCCTTCAAATAGTACCTTAGCTGTCGATCAAATGGTAACATTTACAAGCGCACAGCACAGAAAGGATCCTGGGTCTTGTCAGCCACACCTCCAACTCCTAAAGGTCAGAAGCACCAAAAACAGCTTTTCTCGGAGACGGAGGTCACAATACCAAAATGTCAAGTACTTACGTGTCTTTAACTGCTCCTGTCGGACCTAGGAGGGGAAAAGAAAAACATTTGTATTGGTGTGATAGTACTTGTAAAAACTTATCCCAATACTTAAACGGATTGAAAATTCCTAAATGGAATGTGTGTGTGTGTGTGTGTGTGTGTGTGTGTGTTCACGCATGCGGGTTTTGAGTCTATTTTCTCTTGAGTCTAGCCCCTTCCCTTCCCACCCACAGACCAAACACAGCCCACGGCTCTTCACAGATCTGTGCCCTGTGCCCACCTCTATCTGAAAGGCGGGGAGCATGGCTCCTGCATTAGCTAAGACATTGGTTGTGTTGTTCTACGCCACGTGAAACCTCATTTCCCCTCTGGAATCAAACAAGGGCAAAAAGATTGTCCTTCACAAAGGAAATGAAAACGGTCACAGAATTCCAGAGAAAGGAAGTCTTGCTTACGAAGTGGGTGGGTACAGGGAAGACTCCGAATGCCATGTGGCTCGACCAGGCTGAAAGCAAGTTCCTCCATAAAGTGTGTTTGTGTGTGTGTGTGTGTGTGTGTGTGTGTGTGTGTGTGTGAGAGAGAGAGAGAGAGAGAGAGAGAGAGAGAGAGAGAATGTATGTGTGCAGAAGGAGACAGACAGACAAACAGGCAGGCAGGTAGACGAGCTGGCACTTTGGAATTTAAAATCCTTCACAACATCCTAAAATTAAATATACAAAACACTCTAAAATTAAATTATAAAACAACAAAAACAACCAGAGAGGAGATATTTTTGATAGTACAAATAAATAATAAACAATCCGTGCCTCAAAAATGAGTATTGTCCAGAGATGAAACGAGCAAGGATCTAGAAGAAAGACCAGAAAGAAATAATGTTCTCCTTGGTTTCAATCACGGGAAGCAGGAGAGAGAGTGGATTCCTGCTCCTTGTGTGGGTGGGGGAGGGGACATCCGGAGATGTGAGAAACTTTGGTTCTCAGAGTCTTGTACAGAAAACACATCTTGAGTCCACAGTTGCTGAGCAATCAGTCAGGGCATCCCAAAGCCGGGGGTGCTGCATCCCAGGGATGGTGTGGCAGGCACAGCCCAGAACCAAAAGGCAGCCCTCTGTCTCGGGTGGAGTTCTCTCTTCAGCGTTTACCTAACAGTCACCAAATCTAGTGAATGGGGGCGCCCTGGACAGACAGCGGCAGCTTGGAAGGCCGAGCATTGCACCCGGGTTCTTTTAAATACAGCAGCGTGTTGTGTAATCGGCCCTCTCTTCAATCTGCCACCGGGAAGCCTCAATAGGCTTCACCCTGATTGCTCCAGGCTCTGGGTACCATTAGAGTCTCTCCCTGCTGGGCTCCTTACGGGTGCACATCCCAGCAAGCTCAGCGGGACTGGGTGGTGTCGCCTTCCCAAAGTTTGCATCTCTTTCCTTCTCTAAGATAGCTATGCCTTATTGGAAAGTGGGTGCATGCGCGTGCGTTCATGTGTGTGCGTTCGTGTGTGTGTGTGTGTGTGTGTGTGTGTGTGTGTGTGTGTGTGTGTGCTGTTTAGTAGCTGTGGCTGGGGTGAGGGGAAGAACACTTCATCCTTGCAAGCGGGGCTGTAGAGCAAGCAAACATCATTTTCAGAAGAGAGAGGAATTGCCACTGGGAATCCAGATAACAAGGTCAGCTGACAACTAGGGTGCGGACTGTGACTCCTACATTCCCGCTTCTGTTCAGAGCTTTTTCTTTCTTAAGATAACTGTGTAAGGTTTGGAAACCTGTGGCAAATGTATCAGAGTACATAGGTACATAAATGTGAAATTTAAAACCACTTTATCCTGAAAAGGGGTCAGATTATAAAATTACATATATATATATATGTTGCTGACCCCTTGAAGCATTTAGCCTTGTTTTGTTTAATTACAATAAACGAGATGAAGATTTCTAATCCAATTTATGTCAAGAAACGTTTTGACTAGAATTATCCAGAGTGGCAAAAAAAAAAAAAAAATCCCATTTGCTTTAAACTGTGTAAATTTGGTTTATAATTTATTCACCAAATATCTAGAGAGGTGCGTTGACTTCTCCATGAGCTAAAAGGACGCCAACAACCTTCATTTCCTGACAGACTGCCTCTTGCCTGTTTCAACAGCATTTGTGAGTTAATGTCATGGGCGTTAAAAGACACAAGAGACAGCTTAGTGGGGAGGCCACAGGCTGCCCTTGCAGAAGACCCGGTTCCCAGTCCGCATCCACATGACGGTTCTCAGACATCCCTAACTCCAGTTCCTGGAGAGCCCATACCTTCCTGTGACCTTAGAGGGCACCAAGTAAGACACACACACACACACACACACACACACACACACATACACACTCAAACACATAAAATAAAATAAAATAACCTTTAAAATTCTTTTTTAAAGAAATGGAGGGAGGGTGGCTTCTTAGATGGAAAGGAAATCGTTAAGTGCTTAAACTGCAGAAGAAATCCCATTTCTTTCTGAAAGTGACCACCTTTGAGACTTAACATGATGTGAGCCACCCCCATGAATCCGCCAGAATTGATTTTACCTTCTACTTTACACTTAGGGACAATTTCATTACTGTATCCATGAGTTCTTGAAATTGAAAGTCTGCCACATAAAAATGCACTGCGAACTCAATCAAACCAAACACACACACACACATAATATATAAATATAACATATTATATATAATAATTATATATTATATTATATAATATATGTGTACTATGTAGTATAATTATTATATAATATATTGTATATTATATATTGCATATATTATATATGATGGTTACATTACATTACATTATATTATATTATATTATATTATATTATATTATATTATATTATATATGTGTGTATGTATATACATATACATATACATATACACATATATATATATATGTATATATATATAAAATCTATTGTGTGGCAGGTCTCCTTGCCAGGAAATCCCTCACTTGACTGCCTACATATCTGAAGGGGCAACATTCACACGTCGGGAATGGGTACACGGGCACAGCATTTTAAGGAAGACCATTCAATATGACATCACCTTACTCCTGTCCTTCCTCACCTTAAAACACACTTCCAGGGCCAGCAAGGCAGCTGGGGGTGGGGGATGGGTAAAGATATCTGCCCCCAAGCCTGAAGACCTGAGTTGAATACCTAGGACCCACATGGTTGAAAGACAGAACTGACTGCAACAATCTGTATTCTGACCTCCACAAGCATGCCGAGGCATGTACACACACACACACACACACACACACACACACAGGGGACAGGGGTGTGTGTGGGAGGAGGTAATTAAATGTTTTTAAATTCTACCGGTTGAGTGTACACAGGTTTGTGCTGGATCAGTTGCCCAGCATGAATGAGGGCCTGGTTCAATTACCACCAACACTAAATTAATTAGTTGATTAATTACTTCACTTTAAAAAAGAAACTCATGATGTCTTAGTTAGGGTTTCCATTGCTGTGAGCAGACACCACAACCTAGGCGCCTCTTATAAGGACACATTTAACTGGGGCTGGCTCACAGGCTCAGAGGT
>OZ030026.1:46698920-46706420 GCA_964023405.1 Apodemus agrarius | reverse complement strand
CACTGGGGTCACGGGCGGCTGCCACGCCCACCCAGCACTTAGATGGGTTCCAGTTCACAGGTCCACCGGCAAGCGCCCTAACCACTGGACCATCTCCCCAGGTTCCTGGTGGAGCGTTAAAGAGAATTTCTGACTTACATTCAAAGGGGATGTTATGGCTTCCATTCCGAAGGCTCACTTAATAGTATCGACTTATATGAACTGTGTATGAGAGCAGACGCCCTCCTGTGACAGCAGGCTTGTGCGTGCCCGTGGAGGTCAGCGGTCAAGCTCAGGTGGGTTTTCCTCAGGAGCCAATCATCCTTAGTCACAGGCTCTCTCTGGCCCAGAACGGACCAAGTATGGAAAGCTGGAGGGCCAGCAAGCGCTAGAGATCTTACTGCCTCCTTCTCCCCCCCCCCCGACCCCCCGCTCCCCGCACCCACCCTACCCCATGCTGGGGTCTTGCGGTCCTATATTTTGGGGGTGGGGGCTGTTTTCTTTCCAAAAAAAATTTTTAGTTCACCTCACATCACAACCACAGCCTCCATCCTTTCTCTCCTCCCAGTTCTCCCACTTACAAATCCCCCCCCCATCTTACTCTCTCCCCTCCTCCACTTGGGGCACCCTGGGGCATCAAGTCCCGGCAGGGCTAGGCACATCCTCTCCCACTGAGGCTCAAGCAAGCAGTCCAGCTAGGGGAAGGGGTCCAAAGGCGGGGAACAGAGTCAGAGACAGCCCCCCTCCGATGGTTAGGAGACCCACATGAAGACCGAGCTGCACAAGTGCTAGGAATATGTGGGGGCGGGGCTAGGTCCGGCCCCTGCTTGCCGGGTTGGTGGTTCGGTCTCTGCGAGCCCCCACGGGCTGACTGTGTGGGTCTGCCTTGGGCGCCCTTGACCCCTCCCGCTAGCTCACCTCTATCCCCTACTCTTTGGCAGGACTCCCCGGGCTCCGCCTCGTGTTTGACTGTGGGGGGTCTGTGGATCAGTTTCCATCCGCTGCTGGATGTAATGTCACCACCGCTCCTTGGCTTTCTCGACTTGGGTTCTGAGGCCCCACACTCAGGGCTCAGAGATTGTGAGTGGAGCACTCTAACTGTGCCATTTCCCCAGCTCTCCCTTTGTGTAATCTGCGTTCCTTTCCTTTCGTCGTTTATTTATTATTTATTCATTTAGCTGGAGACAAGAACTCACTATATAATCCTAGGCTAGCCTAGAACTTGTTATATATATAGCCCAGGTTAGCCTCAAAATCACAGAGGTCTACCTTCCCCTACCCCTGCCCCCTGCCCCCGCCCCCGCCCCCGCCCCCGCCTCCGCCTCCGCCCCCGCCCCCGCCTCCTAAGTGCTGGGACTAAAGAAATGCACCACTCTGCCTGGCCCTCCCCATGATTTTTAAAAGGGACTAAGTCGTCCCTTAGACTTCAGTCTTTGCCTCCTAAAGAAAGAGCTGGAAGACGACCACGCAGTCTGAGTTCCTGGCGGCTTGGGTAGGGGCACCCCAAAGCTCCCTGTATGGGAACAAACACCCAAACAGAGTACTCGGCACAGCCGTTTCTCTGAGAAATGCTAAAACGTCACAAAACGGAAAACACAAGCAGCCGCCCTCCGCTGCTCCAAGTCAGGGGAAGATCAAGACTCCTGCAGGGAGGAAGCAGTTCCTCCGGAAATATTAAACCGAGCCATTCCTGAGAGTGACCGGAACGTTCTGGAATTCTGCACGTGGGAGACGAGGCAGGAGGATCAAGAGTTCCCAAAGTTAGATAAATAAGAATTAGATGGACTGAAGATAGCTCTGTGGTGCCGTGGCACAGTGTTTGCCTAACACGTACGAACGAACGAACACGGTCCTGAGTTGGACCCCCCAGCACCATGAGGAAAAACCAGACCCTTAAAGTGGGGAGTTCGTCCAGACTCAAAAGGGTCTCACACACTCAGTATCAACAGCTCGACTGACTCCTCCTCCAGGAAGCCTTCCCCGATGAGCCCTGTCACCTAGCTGTTCGCGGTGCATCCTCCCACGCACCACTCTCCTGAACCATACAAGGGTTCTCACAGACTAAGCCTTCCTCATGCAGCAGAAAGCTGGACTCCAAACATCTCTTGCTGGCGGCCCCTCCCTTGTCCTGTAGTCTCCAGGACACTGCTCTGCACAGCGAGGTGGCCCATGGGTAAACTTGAAGCCAAAGGCACAAGGGAATCTGAACGGCGAAGGGGTCCTCATGGCTGTGAGGACACACCTACCCACCCCAGCTTCTCCGCTAATGTGGCATATAGACTCCCGTGTTCTTCGACCCATGAAACATGTCTTATTAGCCACATTCCCTAGGCTACAGCCAAGGAAGTCGGTGGTCCAGGTAGCTGGGAGAAAAGAGAAATAAGTGTCTGGATTTACCTGTATGTGTGGAAAACAAAATAGGCTTCACTGGGGGCTAGCTCTGTCTACATAGCAAGTTCCAAGTTAGCCAGGATACATGAAGAGACTGTCACAAAGATAGATAGATAGATAGATAGATAGATAGATAGATAAGATAGAGATAGAGAGATAGAGTTTCAGACCTGTTGAGACAAAAGCAGATTTGTCATTTTCTTATAGAAAAATAATATTCCCGGAAGCCACCTTCTTTTCCGAGTACTAATAACGTCTTCCTGCAAATGCGGTAATCTCATTTTACAGAGTGTTTCGCTCTGTTATCTGGTCTGGGGCTTCACACAGGCCCTAGGAAACAGGGGACATCCAATTATCCCACCACGCTACAGATAAAGGAACCAGAGCTCAGAGAGGAGAAGCCAAATGGCCGCCCACAGCAACACGGCCAGCGACAGTTAAAGCCTGAGCTTCTACTCCAAGGTCACTCTCTCCCCTGCACTTCCGTTTGCCTTTTTAATTACATTTTTCCCTTCAGTATGGCTACAGAAAAGTATAAAATATTAACAGCAGGATTCCTGGGACATTTTAAAAGCTCCTCCCTGTTCACACCTAGAGGTCTGGGGCAGTGTCACCCACTCACGGGATCTCCCAGGCTTGGGACAGGTCTTGCAGCCTGGCCCTTAGTGACGGTGCTACCAAAGCCACAGCTCCCAGCTGGAGCCGTCGTCCCTGCGTTAGGGCGTTCCTTCTGGCCCTTCCACGTCTCACCTTGATGCGTTCCCTCTCAGAGACCGAAATTCCGACCACCAGCTGACGGACAGAAACTAAGAATGACCAAAGCCTGACAGCAGCCAGCTGGGCACACGGGCTGGGGACTGTTTGAGAAGAACTTCTCAAAGCCAAGGGCAGAGCCAGGTTGGAGATGATGCCACCAACACACCCCCTCACAGCGCCTTCTCTTTCCCGGTCTACAGGATGTGCTACTCCCTACCTGCTCTCTCTGAACACAAAGTAATTTTTAGCAAAGAGCAAGCCAGAGAACAGCTTGCTCTTGCATGCTCGTCACAAACAAAAGCCGATCATTAAGGAATGGATACTCTGAGAGATCCTTTACAATGTAACCGTGTTTCCCTTTACCCAGTGAGAGAGATCTACTCAAGAGAGAAAAATCTCAATCTGATACCTGTAAAAAGAATTTTCTTAATTCCAAGAAATAGGATTCCCCACCCCACCCCCTTAAGATACAGTCTGACTGTCCTGGAACTCTCCATACAGACCAGGCTGGCCATGAACTTGGAGTAAACTTCCTACTCTGCTCCTGAGTGTAGGATTACCAAGACTGGCAGAAGAAACCTGATTTGAGGATGGTTGGTTGGTTGGTTGGTTGGTTGGTTGGTTGGTTGGTTTTTGTAGGAGATAGTTTTTGTTGTTGTTGTTTTATTTCTTTACTTGATTTTTAAGATGGCTTGAACTCACTATGGAGTAAGGAACTATTGAGGATGGCCTTGAACTCCTGACCCTTCTGACTGCAGTGTTGAGGTTTGCTGTGCTGCTGTGTATAATAATGCTAAAGTCTGTGTCCCAAGGTCTGGCTGCCTCAGGAAGGGTGAATTCTCGCGGCTACCAGCTTTTGTTGACTAAACCTTGCTCCTTGTTTTAAAACTATTGGTTGAATAAAGATGCCTACAGCTTGTAGCTGAGCAGACGGGAGGTAGGCAGGGCTTAGGTTCCTGGCCTTGGGGGGGTTCTGAGTCAGGGACAAGAAGAAGGGAGAGGGTGCCATGGGCCATGTGGTCGGTAGATCTCGAGCACGTGTCCGTGAGGGCTGGCCTGTTGGGGTAGGAGCAGCCCAGGCAGAACACGGAAAGTGATCTCTCAGGGCCACTGACAGGGGAATAGACAAACTAGCATAGAGGGTTGATATCTGCCCAGCTCTAGTGCTTTAAGTCTTCTTATAAATACAAAGGTTTTGTGTCTTTCATTTTTGAAAGCAGATGCTTTAATGTGGGGTGGAAACCCTCAAAAAAAAATAGTTATGGAGACATTACAGACCCACACTACCCATGCCCAGTTTATTGAGTTCCTAAGATAGAGTCTGTGTGGACTTGCATGTGCTAGGCTGGTACTACCTGAAGCTTCATCTCCAGCCTGAAATACAGTTTCTAGACTGTTTGGCCACCCTAGCACTGAAACGTAATCTGTACGTTAACATTTCAGAAACTACCCAATCATTCTGACTTTTCACTTAACAACGAAACTTCTCCCTCTAACCCCAAACCTGACAAGCAGTCTGTTAATAAAATGTCGCTGCGAGGGGGCAGCACTAACAGCTCAGCAAGGAAGAGCATTAGCTACCCTCGCTGATCTGGTTCCCGGCACCCACACAATGGCTCATAACTCAAGTTCCAGGGGACATGCTGCCCTCTTGTGGCCTTCTCGGGCACCTGCATACACATAGCGTACAGGAATAAAAATACATTCTTAAAGAATGTAAATACTTGTGCCTCTTCTAAGGAAATCTGTTCTGGATCCTCCTCCCATGTTTTTTTTTTTTTTTTTTTTTTTTTTTTTTTTTTTTTTTTTGGTGTTTTGTTTTGGTTTGGTTGGGTTTGGTTTGGTTGTTTTTTTGGTTGTTGTTTTTTTTTTTTTTTTAACATTCTCGACTCTTCTTTTTTGTTTTTTTTTTTTTCAGCCAAGCACACGTGTGACAGGTTACACTGAGCCACAGAACCTGGGAGCTAGACGGAAGCAATTGTTGAGGGTTTGACCCTTTCCTGATTTCCATGTTGCCATGAAACATGGCCACACTCCGGCTTAAATCCTGCCCCTGCTCTCATTTGCATAGGATACTCACTAAGCTGAGTCACTGCTATACGGGAAAAGATTTCCTTCCCAGTAACTGTCTGCAGATCCCAAAGACAGACCTAAACTGAAAACAACGAAGGTCACCTCGAGTGGACATAACTTGCCCTAGGCCTAGACTCCCAGGTGTTTTAGTCGGGTCCCTTGAGACACACTTAATCCACAAGTATGACTCTGACTGCGCACTCCCTACACCCCCCCCTCAAAAAAAGATAGGCCAAATTTGGCCAATATTCTGGATAGATTACGACAATGGCTCCCATTCTGTAAATGTTGAGCGAGCCAGGCTTGGTATTGCAGGCCTTCTGTCCCAGCTCATAAAGAGGCTGATCCAGGAGGGCAGCAAGTTCCCGGGCAGCCTGGAGCAGCACACTGAGTTCAGGGCATGTCTGGACGACTTAGCGAGACCCTATCTCAAACTAAAACGCAATACCAGCAATACAGCCCAATGCTCCAAGTTCTGCGCGGCGCGTGCAATTATCAGACCCTGAATTCAAACCTGAGTACTTCCATCAACCAAAAAAAATAACTGCCAAGCCTTAAGGACTTGGCTAAGGTGATGGCCCCAAGGTTTCATTAGCTGGACACCCACATCAGCCCCGCAAACACTGCAGGATTTGACTACTGTTTGCGCTTGCTGATTAGAGTAGGCTGTGCCATCTGACTGGACTCAGCTCGAGAAGCTAGGAAAACCCTGTCCAAAAAAGACGCTAAAATACGTCAGCGGAGAACACTCCAAGCAGATCCCAACATCAGCTGGTTTTATCAGAGGGGCTGAATCTTACAGTTACTCGATACAAAGCCTGGCTTAACCAGGGAAATCTAGAAGCCCTGCCTTGCCAATCAACGAAAAGAAGTCGTGCACAGACAAGTTTGGGTATTTTTTTTTTTTAAGTGAAAAAAAAAAATCTATCAAAAGAGAGGCCAGTCCTGGAGCTCCATCACGCGAATCTGAGCTACCGCAGCTTCTCTGAACGCCTTACGCGGGCAGCAGGGTGGGTCTTAAGTAAGCAGACCCACACGGATGCGTTTTTTTAGAGCCCTGCAGGCTGCTGTCCCCAACCCACTGGCACTCGGCCCCACCCCCCCAGCCCCCCAGAAAAGTCCCGATCTGCTCAGCTGCACTTTTCTAGTCGCAGGGACTGGAAGCCAAGGGGTCCGGGGTGAGGCCTGGATGCAAGCCAATCGAAAGGGGGGGAATGTGAGGGACCAGAGACACTTCTGGGAAATTCTGCTCCCCAGAAAGATGCAGAGACAGGCTGCAGGACCCGGGCGACTGTCCTCCCCGCTGAATCCGGGCGTGACCGCCCCCGCACAGGAGGCACCGGCTTCCTCTCGGTCTTTCCAGAAGCAGGCGAGCTCCAGGCTCGAAATTGAGGATGGGCCGAGGGAACTGTGCGCGCCCCCCGCCACCCCCCACCCCCGCCGCCGCCTCTCCCGAGGGACCCACGCCCCGCAGCCCCGCTCACCTCGACCCGCGGCCGCGCTGGTAGCCGTGGAGTTCCCGCAGCCCATAGCGTCACCCGCAGGGAAGCCGCGCTCTGGACCTCAGGTCCCAGTGGCGGAGACCCAGACGGAGGCGGCGCGCGCGCGCGGGACCAGGGACAGCCCTAGCCCCGCCCCGCGCGGGGACCCCCACGGACCCACCCGTCACCGCGGCAACCGCGGCGCCGACCAATGCGCAGCCTCCTGCGCGTTCCTGGGCCGAGCATTGGTGGCGGTTCAGAAGGGGCGGGAGTTTAAAGTAGGGTTTGGGGGGTCAGGGCCCGAAGGCGTGGTCCGCAGCTGGGCTCACCCGCTCACCCTCCCTCCTCTTCACCTTCGGCTCTCTTTCTTCCGCGTCCCCTCCCTGTCCCCAGGATGTGGAGAGGAGAGGAAGTGACAGGGAACACCTGCTCTGAGCATCCTGAGTGTAACGGCTGGTAAGGCTAAGGTCAACAGCCTAAATGATGTTCAGATCTGAAGAGGAAACCAAACCCTCTTGTGCTTTCGAAGAAAGCAGCGACAACTCCGTCTGTCACAACCCCATCACCTAGAAAAACCAGCTCTCCCCTGGCCGGCCAGACCGCGTGCTCCTCCTCAAAATCAGTGTCTCCCAGACCTGTAACTAGAGTTTCACCCTGCTTTCCGATCTAAAGCAGGTCTATGCGTCTCCGTGGTCCCTTTTCTTTTTTCTTTTCTTTTTTTCTTTTTTCTTTTCGTTTCTCTTCTTCTCTTTTCTTTTTTCTTTTCTCTTTTCTCTTTTCCTTTCTTTTCTCTTTTCTTTTCTCTTTTCCTTTCTTTTCT